>UCOL01002956.1:0-21922 GCA_900474335.1 Ormyrus nitidulus | reverse complement strand
ATTTTATAGGTCAAATTTTTTAAAATACCTTGTATATGGGTATTTAATGTTTTTCATCTCTACCAGGGATCTTTCAATAAAATATCGGACGTTATATACAAAATTCCATCGTAATAATAAGCGACTGAAAATTCACTCAAAGGACAGCCACCGGACCCTTTAAGCCTGCCTACGTCACTTGGCTCGCAAGCCGCACGTGAATTTCCAGAGCTTAATTCGAAAAAAGAGTCCTGCAGTGCATCGCGGGGCTGCTTGCGCGCGCGATGGAGCTAAAATTAGAGAGAAGCGCGCGCTCTTAACGCGTGCGAGCGCGAGACGAAAAAAACGAGAGATTGATGACGTTTGTCGTCGCGGAGAGCGTGCATTTTGCGTTTCCAGACAGGCTAATTTTTTTTTAATTGAATGCTCGAATGACACGGAATTTAACTGATTTTCACAGTATAATTAGATTTCGAATTTCGAGTTTCGAAAAAAAAAAAAGAATCTGGGCTTCTTAAAAATATTTCTGAAGTTGCAGCGCGCTTTCGTCACGAAAATATCTCCGGGATTCGAGTTGACATCTCTAGTTTGAAAAAAGTTTCGTTAGAAAAAGAATTTTAAAGTTAAAGAAGAAAGTTGAAAGTATTTGCAGTTTTTAAAGGAATAAGTAGGTTTTTAATGGTATTTATTATAAACAAGGAATGTTTCAAGTATTACAATTTATTCACTACTAATCATCGCAGTGGCGCAAGTTTTAAAAGAAATTTAAATAGTTAATAGTAGTAGTATAGTTAAAATTATTATTTAGTACGTTAAAGTAAGAGGTTATTTGTTTTTATTAATTTACAGATAAATTTAAGCGATCTCGGCGATAAATATATATAGGCGATGTGAACATGTCAAAAAAATGTTAGAAACAAAATATAATTGAACAAATAATAAAATACAAGAATGAAAAACTAAAAATCTATATAATTTTAAAAATTGTTAATTTTTTTTGCGAAAAACCAAAAGTTATTCGGTGGAGAAGTTCAGTGGAAAGGAATCAGGATTTTGACAAACCCAAAGTTGGATTTCCCAGTGTATAGTGGAATTTTCAAGTGCTCATAAGCAAATCTCCCAAACTCCTTGGTAATTGCGTGCGTTTGATTCTTTAAACAGCAGCCTCTAATAGGCAACTTAATAATAGGCGCCGTTGGGCTAAAGGCCGTAAAATTAATTAGCAGGAAAGGGAGGAAATCCATGAAAGGATCTCCGACGGAGTTCGGCGGAGAGAGAGGAAGAGAGAGCAGAAGTTGTCAGCAGTAGTAGCAAAGTAGAACAGCAGCAGCAGTAGGAGCTTGACGTTCAAAGCGGCGGGGGCTCATCATCATCCGCTCAAACTTCTCTTACGGTATCGCGTAACTTGAAGAAGCTCCACCACTGTCTATAAATTTAGCTTACGATCGGAGCGCAATCTCGCGCGCATACCTGCCTCCCCCGCAGTAGCTTCCATCGCGTTCAATCAATGTGTCGTAAATTCGCCGGCGTAATCTATCAGAGCCGCCCGGTGTGTAACACCCGCCCAATCGTCTGTTTACCCTTTCCCTCGAGCTTTCGTTGCGTCGCGGTCCGAGCTTTTATTGCGCGCGCTGCAGCTTCGAAAGAGAGAGAGAGAGGGCCAGACAGCCTGGAGCCATTCGTGGATGGAGGAAGCGGATTGCAAAATGGCGTCGATAATTTCAGTTTTTTGGTAAATCGGAACGTGACGGCGTTTTGTCGATGAGTTCTCGTTCTGCATCGTTCGAACGAGGGTTAAAACATTTTGACTTTTTGTATAGGAATAGAGAGATTTGGCGTAATGTAATACAATTGATAAAATTAATTATCCGAATCTCGAACAATTTATTTGACAAATGTATATAGAGGTGAGCAAACAATATCAACGTAAATATCAGTCCCATCTATAAGCAATTACGGTTGGATTATTAAGCAATTAATAATAGCACGTATAACTCGATTAAAGAAAATATAATACTTTTCAAGAATACAGTCTATATGTTTGAGTACCGAATTTACATGCAAATTTGTAATGCTTTTCATGTGTTTTTTTCTTTAACTTATGGAAAAATATTAAAAAACTAACTTACGGGAAGCCTAATGCTGAAAACTTTAATAGTTACGCGCAAATAGAATCAGGTATGTAACTTAGAGTATTCTAATTGGTTCTATTGAATAGGTGAATTCAAATCCAATCGACTAAAAAAAGTTTATCTGAAAGACTGGTTCATTTAAAAAGTTACAGAAATAGATAGAATAAAATTTTATGTCGGCTTTCAACGTTCAATTAAAAGCTGACATTCTTTTTAAAGATTTTAAACCTATTTTTTAAATTGAGTTAAATTTTTTAACTCGATCTTTCATAATATTAATTATCTTTATTATCCAAACTTATTGAATTTTGATTTTTAGTTTTCTTTTACTTTGAGGATTTAGCTCCCCTTAAAATAGAAAATCAAATTAAAATGCCTTTAAGATGTCGGAGTAATAAAATTTCACAGTAATATTAAATGACATTATCCGATATCACAAAGCTGACATAGGGATTCGTACGTAAAATAGGACACGAGGTGATGCAAACAACTACGTATATATATCTTAATACGTTAAAGGGTAACTAGGCGGTAACTCATCTGTGAATAAATCAAGAGAATAATCTAGTTTAGACATAATTATCGATGAAAATTCATAAAGTCATTAAATTAAAAAGCAATTTCGAGGAGAAGCTCGAAGCAAAGTTCGTTAAAAATCTAAAGAGATTTGTTATTCCAAGGGCGAAGCTCAGTCTTGCACGATGCCGGTCTAAAAATAATGCCATCCTTTACCTCCAGTAGCGAGAAGATATAGCATTCGGCTTTTCGCGGCTCATCGAACGGGATCATCGTCTGCATAATTTGATGCGACGCCTCAAACTTTTCTAATAAAAGTTAGCGGGACGGATGCAAGCTGCCGCGCGCTTCTCGTAAAACCCTCCCCGGCGGTTGTATCACCCGAGCTGTCTTCACCCCCCCGCGGGCTTCTTTTCCCCGCGTCATCGGCGAGAGCACAAAGGGGTAATAATTAAGTACTCGACCCGAGGGACAATGACGTCGAGGCGGGGGCGGAAGAGGGCACACACGTCTTTGCCGGGGATCCCCTCTTCATAAAGGAACCGAGCGGAGCAATTAGCGGGTTTTTCGAGCAATTTGTCGTTGCATTCGCACCTTGGCCCGGCTTGAATTTCGAGAGCGAAAGCACGCCCCGAAAAGGAGCGGAGGTGGGAATGAAATGCTGTAATTAAAGTCGTAATTGCCGGAGAATCGCCGCTCGTCGCTCGCGGGCAATCATGGTAATTACCCGCAAGCGTGTTCATTATGTGGATTTAGGAATGGCTGCGAAGTCCTAGATTTTCGTTTGACGTCTCTCTCTCTCTCTCTCTCTCTCTCTCTCTCTCTCTCTCTCTCTCTCTCTCTCCTCTGGTCCGGGCGAGAAAAATATCGACCGAATAAATTTGACGGCGATGAAGAGGGGACAATTATCTTAATGCGATGTGCAGCCGCTCGAGTTATGTGCGCGCGCGCCAAGAAAATTGGAGTTGTAACTAATTCTTTTTTCATGGAAATGACGGACCGGGGCGAGCGCCGTGAATTTTAAGCGCCCGCTGGGGCGATTCGTTTTTTTTTCTTTTTTTTCAGAGCCGCTCTCGCCGCTGGATTTGTTTGAATACATTTGAATTGCTGATTTTATTTTCGGGAGAAATGACTCTATTGATTTTCACTGGGAGAGGATGATTACTGCCGCCGCGTATAGCTGCTGCTGTTGTTGTTGTTTTGAGGGCCAATAAATTGCTGACGAAGCTTCTTCGCCCATTTACATGTTGATACCGCGGATAATTAGATTAACGCGATTATACACTGGACGTGCGAGGAAAGCTTGTTACGATCACAAAGGAAATTAAAAGCGTGCTTGCATTTTTTTACATTCATAATAATACTTAGTTTGAAATAAGCTGCTAATAGTTATCGTTCTCCGCAAGTTCATTGCCATATTGATTTAGCAATTCTGTCGGAATTATAAATTGATATACATAATTGATGCACGTTTATCTCACTTTACCATACATTGATTTCAAATAAGTTTACTAATCTCCACCAACAATCCGCGCTTAAGCGGATAATATCTTGAAGCACTACATAAACAGAACTATTACTATTATTAACAATTACATTGTTAACATTTCCTGATTTATTTTAGATTGATATGTACATTGGAATAGTTCATTACACTGTTTACCGCAAAAAAGTGGGATCGATCGACCGGCGGCCAAAAGACGCAGCATCGGATCGTTAAAATTTTCATAGCCGCGAGCGAAACAAAAAAAAAAAAAAAAAGAAAAACGAGCGATTAGACGCTCGCGCCTCGTCCCTAATCTCGTCGCTGCACGGCCCGAGCAGCGTGTATCGCGTATATGCTGCGGGGGAGCAAATACGACGACAAAGACGTTGCCGTCGAGCGTCGGCCGGTGTCACGATCCATCAATTACGCGCGATGACCGGCCGCGTATATATATATGTATACGTATCTGCTCGCGGGGAACATCCGTTAACGGCGCCGTCGACAAGGCGGCGGCGGTCGCGCGCGTAAAAAGCGCGCAATTCCGCGAGGGCCGTGTGTGTGCGCGTGTCTGTGTCTGCATTCGCTCGCCGGTCAATTGAGCTGCAAAACAGGCCGGCGTAAAATCCAGCCGGGCGATCCATCAAAATTAGCGTGTGCGCCCGGCCACTGTTTTTGTTATATATTTCCGCCTTTTTCCGCGGACGGGGACGTTAAGGACCGGGACGGGGGAGGGGAAAAAAAAGATCTCCGCCGAGGCGATGCTTCTTCCTCAGCCTCGACTTGTTTCTTTCCTCTCGCGCTGCACTTTTCCGCGAGTAGACGGAAAAACGAAAAGTCTTTTTCACGAGAGGGAATTCATTATGATTGTTAGGAGAGGCGGGCAAGGAGCCGCGCGCGCGCTCAAAAGAAGAGGAGGAGAGTTTCGCGAGAGTGATGAATTATGAAAAGACTGATGTGCATCCAGGCTCCGAGCTGCTGCCGCTGCCGCCGCCGCCGCCGCTGCTTTTTTCTTTAATTATTCGAACGCGAGTTTAATGCACGACCGTCTGCAGTAACGTTTAAGCTTTAACCGAGCGTTTATCCCGTTTAAAGTACGATAGACGTAATTTCTTTGTTTTTCAGCATTGATTTGTAAAGTAAGCAAATCTCGTATTATATATTACTGTTTTACATATTACGTGACGAAAATATTTATAATTTTCCCGTTGTAGGTTGAACGTTTAACATCGGCAGAAATTAATATTTCAATATTACGTCAAAACAGTTGTTTTACAATGATCGTTTAATTAGTAGATATGTAGTTCAACAAAGAGAAGATAATTACAACTGTAATGAGTTTTCTTTTATAAAAATATCAAGTGCAATTAGTTCGTATGAATTAGGTTTCAATTTGAAATTGAATTCAATTTGGAAGCATTTATAAATAAATATATAGTTGGGTTAATCAGGGCAATTAAACAATTTAAGACCATCGAAGTCGGGTGCAGTGATGATAAAACTTTCGAGTTAAAAACAATATTACCAATTTACGCTCTTTTTTTACGTTTACAGGTTGCTAAAATTGGGGGTGATGTATTTTTTAGGCATATTTTTAGGCCCTTTATATCGGTCGTAAGATTAGTCTATCGACTGCGAAAAAAATAAACGAGCTGTCCGGTCATACAGGACGGATGCGCGAAGCCGCATTTTGTGCAAGTTTTTGTTCTTCGCTGACATTTCGCGGTGGATCGTGACATTTTTATGTGCATACCGTAACTTCATTGCCTTTTGAATTTAAAGAGCTGAAAAATAACTTTTTTTTGTTATTTACCGTTTGAAATCCGCGGCTGATTTTTGGACGATTATTTGCCCCTTTTATTTTACGAATTTGAAAATGTTTACACTTTTTAGATGCGTATAACTGCGCATGCGATTGAAATACTCGATTTTGCGTTTGGTGAAAAACTGCTGGATCCGATGTAAACGCGTTTTATTCGCCATTTCACTGTAATAAAAAGTGAAAAAAAGCAATCTAACATTTTTCAATGAATTCGTTGGAATGAATCGGAGCGAGCATTTTTTAAAACGCAAATACCTACAGAGTGCTTAAAGCTGAGTTTTGAGAAACCAACATTTTTAATTACAGGAAAGTTGGAATTGCATCTCGCGCCTAGAGAGTTTAAATTGCTCTTTTAACTCGCGGGCTCGCCATCCTAAATTATAGTTTCGTTTAATAAAGCGACGTAATTAACCTGCTTAACGAGAGTCCAGGTACCGAATTCACCCCCTTCCGAAACTAGCGGAGGTATTGAATTTTGAAAAAAATTATCCAATCTCAATTCCCTTACGGTCGCATTTGTAGAACAATAGCGTCGTTCCATAGCTTATATCGCTGACCGTTCGCGCAATAATACAGGCTCTGCATACTGCACTGGTATTCGTGTGAAACGTGAATGTATAAGAGAAACTCTGAGAACTATAATTTGTTGCGATTCCCTGTAGAAAATTCAATTCCCTATGGAAAATCGGTCTATTTTTCACGGGAGCGAATTGTAAATAAATTTTGATCCTCAATAAAAACATAGCTCGGTAAATGTATATATACTTGGCGTAAAATTCTATGCGTAAAAACGGCAAAAGTTAATTAAAAGAAATAAAATGCGATGCAGAAAATTGTTTCTCTTACTTCTAACGCTTTGGCTAAATAAATTTCTGCCGAGAAACTTTCTAGCAAAATAATACGAAAAATATTAAAAACTGTCTCGACGTAAAAGCGTTCTTTTTGCTTGCGTACAATGAAAGTAGATTCGCAATCCGAAGATTAAATATGCGCAGCGACGAAATCGACTGCAACCCCAGCCGCCGCCGCGCGGATCCTGTCAAAGTGTTCGCGAAACGCGGCGTGTCTGGTATCGGGAAAAAATATCGGGTGTGCGCTCTCGCCCGATTCGATTTTCCGCGCTGTGCGAACGGGGGGGGGTCGTGCGGAACATGCCCGTTGAAAATGGGGTGTGCAGAGGATAATGACCGGCGGGGATCGGGAGCGCGAAGGGGGGCGGATTAATATACGGCGCGAAACGGGAGTGTCAGAAGCAGCGCGGCGAGACCGCTCGGTCCTGTTAATCAAACGACGTACGAGCCATAAGTGCCGGACCTCCACGAGAGAGGAGAGCGATTGGCCGCTTTGGCCATTGCGTTACACCTGCTGGAGAGAGAGAGAGAGAGCGACTCGTGTTATTCGCCGATCGATCGATATCGCGCCCGGCGATCGATCGTCATTAGAGCCTTGCGGTGTGCACGCCCTCTCTCTCTCTCTCTCTCTTTTTTTCCCTTTTTTTCCCCGGGCGCCCGGCTCTCGTGATTGCGGAAAGCTCTCCCGCGGGGTCGCGCGCACACAATGGGGTAGCGCGCGAGCAGCGCCCGGTCCAAATTTCACGAGCCCCCTCTGTCGGTTTATTTTTTAAGGGAGCGCGGGATTTCTACGTATGCAGGTTTACTGTTAGCCGCCGTGCGATCTTTGTGTGCAAGTGGCGCGGGGAGGGACGAGTGCACATGTTTACGCCAGCTTGGGATATCTGTCGATCGGTGTGTTGCTTTTTTTTTCTTTTTTTGGATTGATGCTGCTGCGCTTGGCTAAATTTTTCTTTTCAATTCTACTGCCGCGCGATCCGGTGACTGCTGTCAATGATTCTAAAAGAAAAAAAATTACTTTTTGAAAGAAAAAATACTATCACAAAGCTTCCTCTAGGAGGAAGCAAAAATAACGGCATTGGTTTGTTTATACACGTAAGAATTAGTGTCCACATTTTATGTAAATTTTACCAATATTCTAAATTGAACACAATGTTTGAAAGTACGATACTTATGAATAACTATATCATGTAAAAATAGTGTATATAAGTATCGCGGATCAAGTCTGTGGATTTAAGAAAATACGAGGAATCTTATTTGTTATTGGCTTTGCTATATAACACATTAGTTTAAATAAAGAAGAGAATTAAATTTAGTTTTGCAGATTAGTATAAGTATAAATGAAACTATGACTGTGTCCTTTTATACTAAAACAATCCTTACTTTATATGGGAAATTTTAACATTACAGATTTTTATTACAAGAGGAAACTTTTTCCGAACTCTAAAATTTTAAAATGAACGAATAGCGAAAATTTCAATGATAAAAAAGATGAAATAAATTGTTAAACTTTTACAAATTGTTTTAACTTTTCTACGTGTAAAAAGAAGACGAGTAACAACGATAAAAGTTTTAAAGCTTTTAAACATTTGCAGGTCAAATACTCCAATCCTCACGCGCTTTTTACAAAATCGAAACTTCTTGACGGGCAACAGTTACGATCAAGTTTTCGCATTAAAAGAGCGCGATTTTTAACGCGCCACGTAAATTTTCGCTCTTTTCAACCGGCGAACGCATTACCGTCACTAACGACACGATAAGCAGTTTAATATCAATGCAGGAGACGAACGGAAATATTAACGAGCTTTTTATGTCTGCCCGTGCGCGAACCATTGCACTGTCCAAGCTTCACACCTTTCACGAGCATCACGGCGACGCTGTCGATGCTTTTAGAGAAAGTGACACGCCCCCGCGAGCACGCATACCAATCGCCTAATGCTTTTGCGTCATTATGCGGCATTAAAAGCTCGTTATTAGCAGCTCTCGCCGGTTTATTTCATTCTTGACCATTTTCCCCTTTCTTGTCTGCTCGCAGAGCCAATCGATAATTTCCAGGTCTTAATGACACTTCGGAGAGGCTTTGTCCCGGTAATCTTGATTTACTAACGACTCACATTTTTTTCTGGCTTATTCAATACGACATCAAGTATGTAGAAATAGGAGTAAATAAATAAAATAATACATTGGATATATCTATTCGATGGTAACAATTTCTGTGAACCTTTAGACGACGGGCATCAAAATATCCCGAAAATGAATAGCCACAATGTTTCTTTATTCGGGGGAGTTCGTTTAAAATATTCGATTGAGCGACGATAAAACAGCCGTCCGAAATTCGTGGGACTTGTACGCGTGCAGGTGTAACCGCGGCTTTTGCAAAATTCATTCTGCGCGCATCATTTTTAATTTAATTTCTATCGCGTACCACTGGAACTCTCTCTTTCGCAGCTTAAGGTTCTATGGTCTATGCAGTCTGAATGAAAAGTCAGTCGAGAAGTAAATCATTAGTTATAACTATATTTAAATGTTTTTATTAATTTTTTTTTTATTAAATGCATAAAGGAGAAACTGTACACTATAAACCGTATAAAAATGGAATTATATAAAAATAGTCCAAGTTTTCTCGGTTTTTAAAATTTTACATTTTGAGGTTTTCTTGAATATCGCTGCCAAAAGTGCCAAGGCTTCAATTTTTATTTATTTTACACTCCATTAGGCTAAGTATTTCCTATCGATTCATGAGCATCAAAATCGAAAGAGCTTTTTATTAAATGTTATTAACAAATGAAGTGTTCCTTAAACTAGAATATCGTATATAAAAATACGTTACTTGTTAATAACATTTAACAAAAAGCTCTTTTCCGATTTTGATGCTCGTGAATCGATAGGAAATACTTAGCCTAATGGAGTGTAAAATAAATAAAAATTGAAGCCTTGACACTTTGGAAGACTATTTTTATACAATTTCATTTTTATACGGTTTATAGTGTTCAGTTAAGTATCCTTTATGCATTTAATAAGCAAAAGTTAATAAAAACATGTAAATATAATTATTAATAATGATTTACATCTCGACTGAGTTTTGATTCAGACTGTATAAACCATGCAACCTTAAACGGTGCTCCAAGCACACATAGGTTACGAGCGGACAGTGCGTCGCCTGGAAGTGTAGCGGCCGCAAACTAATTTCCTCATCCTGTCGGGAGCAGCAGAAACATCTGTGCCTTGTAACCATTTCTCGGAAAGTGAGCGCATAGGAGAGAAAGAGAGAGACAGAGAGAGTGAGAGTCGAAACACACGCACTTCGCCGAACCATTTCCCGCGCGTCGCGCTTTTTCGCAAACGATAGCGCCAACTCTAGGTGTGCGGCCAGCTTTGTGTGACGCCCGTCGTATACAGGCGAGCCTGTTTACAAGCGCAAGTTCAGGGTGGATTTGCCTCTGAATGCTATCGCGACTGCGCATCACACGCTTGGCCGATCGCTTGCAAAATCCCGTTGAATAATATAACGTTTATCGCCCCCGGGAGGATTTATATCGAGTCGCTCGGCATTTTTCGCCTCGCTAAATCCAAGGCCCGGTAAAAAGTTTTCGCGTTCGGGCGGCGCGGAGGTGCAGGCGCTGGCGCAAAAAAAAAGAAAATAAAGGAAGCTGCGCCCCTTCCCCTCCTCCTTTTCCTTCTTTGACTGAAAGCCGCGGAGTTTATACTCCGCGCAGCCGCGGTTTCTTATTATATACCGTCGCGTCGCCGCGAAGTCAAAGGGAAATGCGCCCCTCGTGTTATTTTAATAAACGACCCGCGCAGTCTTTCTCATTTTCGAGCTCGGAGATAGGGTGTGTTAAAAAGATTAAATTTTACAAAGATTATATACTGCCGTTGATCGAGCTTAAAAATTAGTTTTCGAAAGTATGCGAGAATTATTCATTATTTTAATTTTCAAACGCGGAGCCGGGGACTATAAAGTTTCTTATTTCATTAGGATACTTTTCCGGCGCAATAATTGGCGAAACTTTAAATTTCCGCGCCTGCATAATGAAGCAGGGCGCCGAGAGTTCTCGATGCGGATTACAAGCGCGAAATTATCCAAATAAATATTTACGCTTAATCAAGCGACTCGAGCGGAAAATCCGATGGAACGGCTTGCTAAAGTTTTTCGCGATAAATCTGGCTCGGACCCTCTGATCTCGACGCGATAATCTTATTCAAAGGCGGCAGCTGCTGCCGTTTTACACGCCGTACTTGTTCATTAAATTATTAATTTATCGAAAAATAGCGGGGCGTTTTGTTAGTTTTGTGAAAAGTCAATAATTACAATTTATACACGGTAGCCAATTAATTGGGGGTGAAATATCGTCTGGATTAATCGCAGGGCGTGATTCTTCAAAGTGGTATTGACAATAAAATTATAATTATTAATTCCTTAATTGTTTTTTCTGTATTTAAAATTCTAAATAAAATAAAGGCAGAATCTTTTATATAGTGCATACATGGGTAAAGTGTATATAAACGAGGTCAAATAAAGGCGAAAAAAAAACCAGAAGTGCATTTTGAATGCATGCGGTAATATCGCTGAAAAAAAGATTATTTTACGATGCTTTTTCTTATGTTTATTTTTAATGCTTTTTAGACGAAAATCAAGCGAATTTTTAATAAGCTTATTATAAAAGTGGCCAGAATTACTTATTCTAAAACAATTTCGAATCTCCCATATTCTTTTAGAGGGTGTAATACGAAGCTATGAATTAAGATAAAATCAGAAGGCATGCTCTTCATATTTTATTATAATTTTTTTTAATACTATAAAGGTGAGCTTTTCAATCAAATAAATTTTTATGTTAAAATAATGCAAATTTTAAATATATATTCAGACACTTCTTTATATTAACAATAAGCACGCTTCATGTTTTAATATCTTTGATAAAAAAACCATTTTTCACTGAAGTTTTAAAAGCTTTAAATTTTAGGCAACGAATATTAAAAACTACAGATCCTTATATTCCAATAGTAAATCGTGGGTGCAGAAGTTTTCAGGCGCAAATACGTTTTATCCAAGTGTCTTTTTACTCGTATCAATATACGTTATCGATTTTTAAAGCCGCCGACGTTGGTCAAGGCTGGGAAAGGTCGTTTCGAAAATTCCATCCCAATACCACTCGGCTGTGCGCGATTCGAGAGGAAATCGCAGCTTTGTGACGTTATACATCGAGGCGCGAGAAGGCCGACGGCAATTCAAATTCACCGATGCTAATCCTCCTCGCGACGGCACGTCAAAAATGAGCATTGAAAAGGAGGGCCCACCAAAGCCTCGGAGCCGAGAGACGATAGCTTCCTCTCATCCTCCCTTCTCCCCCCGCATGAAAGATGCAACGACTTCCCCGATGCGACCGCGGCGGAGAGATAAAAGCCGGCCGGAGTGACTTATCAAACGACTGTGCACTCACCTATTTAGCCGGCGGATTCAGGAGCGACCTTAATCTTCGGCACTTTGGCGCCGTTCCGAGAGACTCGCGCGTCGTTCTCCCCTTTCGACGCACTCACACAGGGAGCTTAGAAATCCGCGCTCAATTACCGCGCCGTCAGTCACAGGCTCACACGGCTCTCACGGCTTTCCGCCAAAATCCAACCTCTATCGTTCTTCGAACAGCCACTTGCACGAGTTCGAGCCTCCGCACTCTCTCACTTGCACCCGGTCGCACACACTTTTCTCGAGGCTGTCATTAGGAACCGGGGGGTGGTTGGGCAGGAGGGACGGCGGCGGGGGGTGGAGTGTCGCCAACAGATAGCGAGCTGGCCAATCCGATTTGCAGGGTGCCGCTTCGCGATTTTACATCGAGATACGGCGGCTAAGCTCCTTAGGGTCTCCGGAGCGATCGTCGGTGGCAGCGTCGAGCGGCCCAGTCATTTTCCTTCGGGATGCGCGCTGAACGTGTGCTGGTATATGCGGCTCGACACGTGCGACCTAGCGGCTCGCGCGCCTGCGTCTCTCTCTCTCTCTCTCTGTGCTCGGAAGCGTTGCTCGCTCGATGCTCGCTGGCGGAGAACTGACGGCCGCCGCCGCCGCCGCCGCCGCCGACGCGCGCCAGTACAGACGGGAGGCCGCGGCGCCGCCGCCGCCAGAGCTCAAGGAGCGGGGGTGGATGGATGAAAACGGGAGCCGCGCCGAGGGAAAATGCGACGACGCAGCAGCAACAGCAGCAGCAGCAGTCCGCCTGCGCCTGGCTGAATGCGACCCTGCTTTTGACTCCTCTTCTTTTAACTCTGCCGTGGCGCTTGGACCCCTTCGCCTCTCTCTCTCTCTCTCTCTCTGTCTTGCTGGCTTAGCTCCTTTTATCGCTGATTTTTCCCTGCAATTACGGCGACGTTTATAAATAATATAGTCGTTTTTGACAAATTTTATAGCGCTCAAAGTGCCGGTACAAAGCAGAGGTGTTCATTTCCATGGAAAACCGATTAGCGAGTTAATCGTTTCACTGAAATTGCTTATTTTCGATGATAATTATTTGAATTTTTTTTTTTTTTTTATGAAAATCTCACGGTACTTTAAGATAATGTTAAAAGTAGTTTTAAGCGGTGAATGTGCAAAAATTAAATACTTAATATATATGCACGGGGAATTTAAATATTACACCCATGAATATGTATAATGTGCATGCACATTGTCCGTAAAAGCGGATGCACGAAAACATTTTAAGCTACCGTTGAATTATTATTGGGACAAAAACTTTTCTGCGCCAAATAATGATTAATAAAATATTCCATTAGAATTTTTAAACAATGATTATAAATTTAATCTCCGCATTAATTACGAGTTTACTGCGAGTTATTACGAAACGGCTAAAATGCAAAAAAAAAAAAAAAAAAAAAGAATAAAAATGCCGCGGAAAGGAAAGAGATTGCAGTATAATTTTTTAAATCGCGAAACCATTATTTTTACTCTGGAACATCATCGCTTCGGAGCCGAGCAGATATGCAGCAGCGCTTGCCTGTGTCGTCGGCTAGTTTGCTGCCACGCTTTCGTTTTCTGGCTGGGGCCACCTGCAGTTGCTCTTGTTTTATCCACATGCGCCGGTCTCCCTTTTTTCACGGTGCACGCAAGCTCGTTGTATCCCCATTTAAGCGCTCGTGCTTATATATTGTCCTTGCATTAAGCTGCTGTCTCTCCGCGGCAACGCGAGAAAAGTCTTGTGTACATAAGCAATTGAGGGAAGCCGGCGGAGTCGAGTGCCATCAAGAGATAATCTGTCGAGGATATTATCCGACTGCTTGGCTCTCCGCTTCTCCTTTTTAAACAACTGTACGTGTTTGCTTGTGCTGACGTACGTCAGCGTAGAGAGAGAGAGAGAGAGAGAGGCTGAGTGTATTGTGTTTATCGGATTGGTTTGGTTAAGTGCAGATGTGACCGAGCGCAGAGACATCCGTCGGTAGCACCGGTAGTCGAAGCTGCTTTCTCTTGCGCGGAAGCAGGAAAACTTCCCTCGCGCGTACATTCTTGTCGGGCTGCTTATATGCAAAGCGGGAGGGAAAGAGGGTTCAATCTCCCTCGCTTTTCCTTCGGGGAAACTACTTTACGAGAAAAGGCTGTTTAAAAGAACGAGGGATTAGGAGGCTGCGTGGTCTCTTTAACATTAGGACTACTTTGATTGAGTTTGGTTCAATTATACAAATTGATGTATTGTGTTTAATACGCATGTTACAATTTTTTTTTTTAGTATTTATTCAATTTATACGACCTATCTTAAAACAGATTGAGTAAATTAATACCGATATTTATTCTTTTAAATAACATTTCCTAGAAGCTTTCTCGTTATCAATAATTGAACTCTGTATGAAATTCAATATAATATTGATTATGATTTTGACACTAATGCCTTAATTCAAATTAATACGTAAATGAAATATTAGTTATTAAACAACATAAATTAAATATTTATTTATTATTTTAAATACCATTTCCTAGAAGCTTTCTCGTTATCAATAACATTTAAACTGCCTGTAATATAATATTTGTATTTTATGTAATATTTGTAATATAATATAATATAATATTTGTATATGCAGCTACATTAAGGGGTTACTACTAATGTAGAGCCCGTAAAAATAGTCATATTTCGGGAATTTTTTTGGCGCAATAAAAAGATCAATCGAAATTCTGTAAAATAGGATTTGTAATACTAGTCATGAAGTACAGAAAGTATTTTTTTTTAAGTCAGTTCATGACAAAATGGCGGCCGCGCAGCATTTCTCTTTCGGTGCCTTTTTTTAAGGGGTCCACGACCGAAAACCTAACTCCCGCAATTTTTGACCTGGGATAAAAAACCAAACTTTTTTCATTTCTATAGATCAACAGTAAGAGCCGTACGTAGGATTTTTTGGATACATTAATTTTTCGCGACATGGTGCACTTGGTGAAGAAAAAGTTTACAATTTCATGAAAAAAATCGGCACAAAATTATTTATAAAAAAAGAAAAACTATGCATTATAAGAAAAAAATCCTACGTACGTCGTTGGAGAAAGCAATTTTAAATATGCTTCTAAAATTTCTAAGATTGATCAGAGAAGATTTATTCGAGTTATGTTTCCGGATAGTTGAAAAAAAGTCGTTTCGAGTAAAACGCGTTTAAAGTTTTCAGCGGCTCGGGGTATATAATCATGAGAGGCAAAATGGAAAATTTGGATATTTAGACATTCTTGCCTCCTTCAATCTTTTGATATATCATTTGCAAGATTCTAAAGCACCTTTTAAGCAAAAAAAAATTTCGATTTGAAAATTCTACAGTTTTGTAACCCCTTAAAACGCACCAAGAAACTAGCAGTTATCAGATTTGATTATCTGTGACTTAATGTTTGCTTAAGCAAAAGTTTTTATAATTATACTTAGGCGCTAGAGATATGTTAGAAATTTCGAAATACATCTACTATTGTAAAATAATTGAAAAAATTTTAAGTTATAATAAATTTTGATTGGTGGAAGCTATACGTCAATGAATTTTTTATTATTTATCTTTGTATCTCTCGAATGAATATTAGAAGTTAAATGGTGCAAGAGATAAAATTTAAAGACGACTTTACGTATAATACTTTCTGCAACTGTTATACGAATTTTCAATAAATCAAAATTATTCGTAGGCCACCCTTCTATATGTGTGCGAGAGTCGCGCGAATTCCATGAAGCAAGTGCAGCAGGCAAACGTTGCTTCGGTTTGCATTCGTGCAAAAAAATGTCAGCATTGTGCAAATATGTAATAGTAAAATATTTCACATTTTTCGCATGAGAGCTGGTGCATTCTCGTATTCATTCGGGGTGCGCGATCAATCGGTACGTATGTAGACAGAGGCAACGGCAGTCGTTCGACAGGTAGAGTGAAAACGGATTTCTAAATCATTTATTATAAATAAGAAGATAAATAGAGCTTTATAACTGGGGACCCAGGTTGGAATCCAGCTCGTCTGTTTATTTTTTCCCTTCTTGTCCATTTTTTTTATTTATTTATCACTGAAAGTTCTGCCCAATCTTTTATTTGACAAACGTATTCTATTTTTTTCATATTTCAGAGGCAGATAGTACTGCAATAAGCAATGTAACAACTCAGTATACCCTTGTGTGCGGTCAGCCGAGCTGCGAAATCGCTCTTTCGCCAACTACAGCTACCCTTCCGGACGAGAGGAAGGAGCTCCAGCCGCTCGAGCTTTCGACTAACGTGCGAATGCAGTTTCTCTCTCTCTCTCTCTCTCTCTCTCTCTCTCTCTCTCTCTCTCTCTCGGTCTCGCTTCCGCATAAGCCGGTTCATTATCCGGCCTCCTCGAGCCGTTCGCTGCTTCGATGCTGCTGTTCCCCTGTATTAGTTTTTGAGTCAATTAAAAATTTGTCTAAACCGAAACAGCAGTTGTAATTATTCTGCTTTTTCATTTTACAGCAGCAACGATCGCATCCTTTTCCATTTGCATTGTCAAAATTACACTTTACCGTGATTCGGATATGTATTCATGTACATTCTCATGTGACGATTGGACTGGCCGGGATTGCATTAGTTACTGCTTGTCTTGTTTAATCTTGCGTGGTCGTTGCTTCTTCGAGAAAGTGGCGTCATTAAATTTTCATTTTCTTGGTTAGTCGATAATTATCTTATCAGTCAGTACATTATCTCGTGTAATTACAATTTAAGGTCGTTCGTGGTATTTACTCGCAACACTCATCAAGTGATTCATAATCCCAATCCGTCCTCAGTCAAAATGGTTAAAAAAAAATTGCACTTAGGTATGCATTAGATATTTTTTTTTTAATTCTAATTAAATACAGAAACGCCTCAAATTAAATTTATGTATACAGAAACGCACTTCGACAAGCACTCCATACGCTGCTGGAGCATAAGAATCTGTACCGTGAGTGCGCCTCGTCGCATACGAATTGCTAATTCAATGTAAATTGTAATTGCACTTCCTTTAATATTCTATCAGCGAATGAAATCCAAAGCCAATGGCTGGATGGAAGAAAGAGGGCCGACAAAAACGACCGACGCGAGGAGGGGACTACTTTTATAATAACTTCATTTCATTGTACAAATAAGGATTATTCCCCCGGGGATCTCGCTCGCAATTCGTCGCGGACAAATTCACGATCACCACATGCGCGTGACATCGATCAATAATCAATCACGCGCGGACTTTTTGCGGAGCGTCGACATGGGGCCGATTCGATCATTTGGATGACTTTCACGGCGACGCGGTATTTTCGGTTTAGCCTCATTTATATGTGCAGCTGCGTAAAAACGATATATACTTTTTTTGCTTTTCTATACTGTAATTATTCACTGCTCATATTTTGCATTGTTGCTTTTGTTTTTGCATTATTTCATTGAGAATATATATTTGGCTTATTGGGAAGTATTTTCTCCAAATCTGATTTAACATTGATGTCAATATTGGAAATCAGAAGGGGAAAAAGTAAAAATATTAAAAATCTGAATTAAAATTTTGAATTTTTAATAGCTTAGCGGAAGGTATTAAAAAAGAATTATAATTGTTTGCGTTATAATTGTAGATTAAAGATCTGCGTGTTTCTCCCTTCGTCACTTTGATTCATGCAATTTGACGGTCAAGATTTTTAGAATAACAAAAATACACCGGTACATTTTTTGATGCCACCGCCTCAACTTTATCTGTGCAGCAACAAAAAAGCAGAAATGTAGATGCTCAACCTCAATTGTTTCTTGTATTTGAAATTGCAGAGCCAACAATAAATATCATTGGGAAAATTGTGACAAGACAGACAAAGGAAAAGAAGAAAAACAAAGAACGTGTAGTTTGAAAACATGATACAAAATTGTTTTTATGTAATTATTCAGATCTAAATTTTTGTATTGCGAATCTTTAGTTCAAACCAATCAATTTTACTTATTTATGGGTGTATAATTTAATTATTTATGTCTCTGTTGAGAATTCATATTTACAAATAAATTATATTGTTATTATTAAACTTCGTTATTAATTCAAATACGAATGTAGTGCAAATTCGTAAAAATGTATACTATATACAATTGGCTTACTAGATAGCGAAGGAGTGAGCTGCGATGAATCAGTTGGTATATAGAGTATCGGACATTAACGGTTCGATTTCGATCTCGACCGAAAACTGACACTGGAACAGCACTGTTTGGGTGCTGGGTTCGGACATTGGGTTCGGATTCCATTATAAACTGCAAGTTCCCTTGCACTTCCGCGCAACCATGCAGAGCCGTACAAGACTTGAAAAATGGATTTGGGTAAGCTATAAAAATAAAAAAATAGCGAAAAAAGCTCTACAGTCTGTATAATGGGATTCGAACTATCCTAGCTTTATTATTATTAGACACCTGGAATCATTATTATTAGGCGCTTAAAATCACAGACCTCTTGCCTTTTTTTTAATAGTAGTTTATTTGTTATATATTTGAAAAGCTCATCGATTTGTTCAGTATCTTTAAAGATAATAGAAAAGTTGCCAATAAAATGGGAATCAAATTATTATTTTTACATTTGCCGGTCAATGATTTGAACAAGTCGTTGTCTTGTCCAGAACTGAGCAATAATTATGCATGGCGTTCAATGAGTGTGCAATGCATACTTTGTTATAAATGCACCTTTCGGTAGGATTCAAAGTCAGACAAAGATTTCTCTTATCATGAGAACGCTACATTCCTTGCCCACATCAAAACGTTATTTTTTACAAGAATAAAAATTGATCCAACTTGTTGTTGCTCTGGAAATATAAAATAATTTTTTAAAGCAAATTTCTGTACGATAATTAATTGTTCGTTAAAAAAAAACTACATATTTTTTCCTAGCACATGTAAAATTGCATTTTAAGGAATCCGAAAAATCTCTGAAAATTCTCTTGCGCCGTCTGTCGAACGGGCTGAATTTCCGTTCCCTCAAACACTTGCGAAAAACTTTGTTTTCTATTCCCCGAGAGCTTCGCTCGCAATTTTCTAAAATTCAAGTCGAAAACGCGGAGACAGCCGTTCCTGGAAGCATTCTGGTTCCTTGAAATGGAATCGTCAAAGCCGAGACGAAAAAGAGAGGCGCGGAGGTTGCTCGCGAGTTTGCGCTAAATCGCAGAGAGAAAAAAGGGCAGGCGCGCGCCGCGCTCTCGCGACAAAGGAAGCGCGGCAGTATACATACAGGCCGGGCGTAAAGGCATAAAATCGCGCCATTATTTCTCTTTCTGGTGGCGCGCATCAGCATAAACGTACCGAGTAATCAGGTGAGCTCCGCGCGCGCTTTCCTCGCGCGTCTTGGCGGATATCGGCCGGGTGGGCACTGTGTTATTTATGCGTCGCGCAATGAATAACAATGAACGCGAAAGCGCGGGGCTCAGCCTCCTCTATAAATCCCGGCGACACAGTGCACGCGCGCGCCTGCATTTATATTTCGTTCGTACACGCGTTTTACGCTCTCGCTCTCTCGTCAGCCGCCCCCTCCCCTCCCCGCGTTATGTACGTATCGAAAGGCAAAAGAGTCGGTGTATATTTGCGTTAGCGAGCACGACCTGCCGCCGTTGCCCTGAAGAACATTCGTTTTGCCTGAACGATACGTATATATACACTTGTTTCCCTTCCTCTCGTGCTCGTAAATTTACTGGACCAATCGCGAGTTAGCGAACCCGAGAAACTTTTTAGTTGTCCCCTCCCTTTGCTTTCGGTTCGCGCTATTGCTCATCTTACAATTAACGGGAGATCGCTTTTTTCGGCGAACTTATTTAACGTATGTACTTTTAATTACGAAAAAAAGTTTATTACATTTTTCGTACTGCTGAATTGTTCAACGCACGCTTTATTTGAGGGAGTAGTTTTCGCGCGAACGCGGTACTCTTTTTTTTCAACTGACATTTTTATCAGAGCCGACTACAAACGATGAACTTTTGAAACTTTCGCGTTGCTCCTCGATTTCGAAATTCATGTTGACCAAAATCTAATGTGAATTTCAAATTTAACGCCCCACCCCCTAAAACAACTGTAATGCCACTAAAGTATTCTTTTAATATTCAAAAAATCACGTTTCCATCGCTCTTTATAGTTGGCGGTCTTGTATATACCAGCTCAGCTCGTGAATCTTTAACCTGATAAGTATTGCGTCGTCGCGAAATTGAAAGAACTCGAAAAGCCAAAACTTTACTCACTCGACAAATCTTCTCTCAAAGTCACTTACCCTCTTCCCCTGGAAAAATTTCATTAATTTGCCGGATATTGCGGAGGCCCGACTTTACGCATTCTTCGCGTAACAGTTGCAGGAAATCGGAGCAAAAGTAATATAAGCAAGAAACGCGCACACTCGGCTGAGCAGGAGGAGCCCCCCTTTTGCAGCGCATATCTCCCGCGGCAGCGCGAGGAGAGAAGCCCCGGGCTTATCGCGAATCGCGGCCTCAACTACCACGCACAGTCGATAGAAACGCTTGCCAAGGCTGAATTGTGTGTAAGAGCGGTGGAGGACGGAGCAAAGTTATATGTGGCCACGGTGGAACGCTTATGACTTTATCGTTTTCGAGACGAGTTATTGCCCCTTTTCGTATAGAGGTACCGCTGCGCGCCGCTGCCTAGACGTAAGGGAGCCGACTGTTTTTTCGCCGTTTTCGGAGAAAAAGATTCTAGAGGTTTCTGGCAATTATTTATTTTTAGATACGTCTGATGAAGGAATTCGGTTTCCTGACATTTCTTTCCCGATTGCAAATGTTTTACATTCCTCTTCTTATTGATAATAGTTAGTAAATACTTCTGTATTATAGCAGCTGCATTACTAAAACAGTCAATAATACGTTATAAACTCTTTTAATTTAATAAAAAATTAATAAATGTTTATACAAAGCATATTTTTGGACATGAGTAAAATTTTTAATTAAAACATTTAAATAAAAAAGTAATAACAGACGAAAATGTACTTTCCTGCCACTTTTCATTAACGTATATACACATAAAATTATATAAAAGTAAAAAATAAAGTTTGCTGAAATTTTAAAATCTGTTTAAACTTATATATTATATATATCAACATGAATGAATTTTATTTCCGTTAAAAGTTTTAATAAACTTAGTTTTATTATCCAATTTTTGTACAACATTAATCTTAAATACTTCTTTTATACGAGTTGTCCTTTACAAGGCGAATTTTACAGGATAAAGTACAGGCTCTATAAGTCACACAATACTTTCATTTTATAAACATATAAAATTCAAAATATTCAATTCTATAAAGATAATTTTATGGAAAGGCATAAAAAAGATATATAAGCAGCTTCGATTCGACGAAATATACGTGTATTTGTTTTACAACTAGTGCAAGGCAGTAGATCAAGAAGATTTTATCGTAGGTTGTGTTTTCTGTTTTTACTTTATATTATGAGGAAAGAACTGCTATCATTTACGATCGTGGATCTAAAATTTTCTAATATGGAAACTTCACTAATAAAATAGAAGTTTTCAAGTTCTTCCAGTGGCTTTATTTTCAATAGCGTGTAGCCCCGATTTTTATGATTTTACAAAACTGCAGTTAATGATAAAAAACAGATATTCTTCTTGAAATATGTTTTTTTAATACATGCCTGAAAATGCTACATTCTCGTGCTTATTTTCTGTGAGGGAAACTCATAATCCCTCACGTGTGCGAGAA
>UCOL01002955.1:0-21944 GCA_900474335.1 Ormyrus nitidulus | reverse complement strand
GGAAGATAGTGTGAGAAGGTAACACCAGATTAAAATCACCTTTTTGCTGTTGAATCGAATATTATTTTTTTATGATTTGTAGAAAGTTTGATTTAGCGCATGCATTTTCAGCCAAGCTTGCGTGAAATCGTATTTTGCGAATTGAGCTTTAAAAATTCTGTTTTTTTTACGACTTGAAATATTCCAAAAACAAAATTTTTATTTAGATTTTGATTGCTTTTAATTAAATTCTAAAATAATATTGGAACGATAAATTAGTTAGGAGGAAGCTAAGTGCTAATGAATAGGCAGCGGTTTTTTTTATTTAAAGAATTCATACGATTAACTTTGATGATTCTTAATGATTTTTATACTTTTCCTTGCTTAAAATGCGATTTTCAACAAAATAAAACTAATAAATTCAACAATACCTCAACTTTTGTAGTGATTAATACTAGATATGCAAATTACACCCTGCATGCACATAAATGATTGTACATTCAGTAATTCACGAACGATCAAGGCTTCCAAGAACCTCCGAAGACTGCAATTTTACACCTTAGCTCCCCACCTAATTTTCATCAATCTATCCGAATGACAAATTCGCCGTTCAAAACCGTATCCATCCGGCCGCGAAGAAAGAGGCCCATTTATCCTCTGAATAGCGCATCATTACACGAGCCGCGTCTATCCGCGGCCCAGAAAATAATGGTGGGGTAGGCAGGAACGCGCGGCCCATTGGCAATGTTTCGGCCTTATAATGTCGTGTTTTCAGACTTTAAGGCTTAATCTTCGGGGTTCGCCTGCGGAACGACACAATGGCAGGTTGACGCTGCACTTGAATGCGAATAAATGACCTCCATTCATGAAAATCGCCCATTGAGCGCTCTCTGTGATTAAAAGCGCGTGGGTGTTCATTCAGGAAATTTCACGTCTACCCTACTAAGAAGCCTTTTTATTTTGACCAACTCCTTAGGTGGCTTTTTGTTATCGGGCAGGGAGACTTGACTCGAGATTGATGAAAAACGCGTTGACTCCCCTCCCCGCTTTGTTGCCAGTTGCATAAAGAGATGCTTTCGATGAATCCATTAAAGTAGAATCGATCAACTGTGCGCTCGAGAGAGAGAGAGAGAGGGTCTTTGTGCGCGTTTTTCTCTGCTCTGCATTGTGACAAGTTTTCTAACAGAGTTGAGATTGAGAAAGGTATATTTTCCACGCGTTTTGTACGTTCGGGTAACTGTGTCTGTTATACTTTTCATTCACCCTAGCAGGTACGAAAGTACACATTTGATTTATTCGTTCGCTTCATCAAGCTTTACTTTGATTTCTCAAGAATTCTACAATTTTCGAACGGTATACTTCTTATACGATATTGCTGCGTTCAATTATAATTAACCCTGACTTCGAAATCGTGAAGGAATCCCGAGCAACAGCGTCCCCGCAGCCGATCCCAACACCGGCGAGCAGCGGTAATTATGAACAAACACCGGCGTTCGACTACTTACCATTACCATTTGCACCCTCGGTGCGCTTACGCACGGCCAACTCTCGCGGTATCAATTAGCAACTTAATAGGCCAATTAAAGCCGCGCGCGTCCATAAAATAAAGACAATACGCGCGGCTGCCGTAAACAATGGGCAGAGAGCAGTCGCCTCTTCCTCGGCGCGCGTTTCGTTAATTAACATTAAGGGCAAAGCGCGGCCTGGCCCCGCATGTTAATTGTAACGAGAGTCCGCTGTCAACCTGCGGCTTGTCGGCAGGCGTGTCTCCCACGTGCCTTCGTGCGACGAGTCCCCCGAGCCGTGGGTCCGTTTGTTGCTCGGATTGTTGCTTTTGCCTCTTTTGGATGTCGCCGCGATCGGCCGCTCTGACACTTGACAATGAGTTTAAGGGCTTTTTTTTTCGCTCTCGCTGGAAACGGAGCGCGGATATTCTTTGTGAGTAAGCGATGTGGGCGCTTTTCAGGAAACGCTTCGATCGCAACGAATATAATTTATCGATTAGAGAGAGAGAGGGGGAAGAAATAGATTTAATTGCGAAAGAATGGACGTAAAATTATATTCGATTTGCATTTTCAAAGTTTTTACGACTAACGCAGCGTTGAGTTGGTGAACTGGCGATAAAAAACGATTATAGTTATGACTATAAAAATGTAGTTTCAATACCGTTACCTCGATTTTCCCATAGCATAATTTTAGAATTAAGTTTACAAAAAAAAATAACTGTGCTTTCGAAGCTCTACTTCAGGAAGTTCTAATCCGTAAAGTATTGCTAAATAAACACTAAATTCAGCTTATAATCCGCAGTTAATTAGCGGCGAATACTAAACTCCTAGTTCAAACTTCCTGAAAAGTCATTCAAATAACCGCTTCCCGTAAAACGGATTCTGCCCACCTCTCGAATTTGAAGCGCATAAAGTTCACTCCTCCGCCGTGTTAACAAGCCATCTTCCTTCTCGGCCTCGATACCGATCTAAGCAACTAGACTCGCGGTGTAAATACTTATATAATTATCGTACTCGTCGGTCGGCTTTATAAATCTCATCGTTTATAATACTAAAAAGCCGCGGCAATTTACCTCGGAACAGATAAATATTTGTCGTCCGTTACGGCATAAGCAGCGCGAAATATTGCGCAATTAAATGCGCAGCGCGCGGCGCAAAACGCCGGACGTAAACTGGTTTTCCCCTTTGGAAAATAGTTGTAATACTTACGCAGGTAGTCGCAGGGGTCAACCCGATCGGGAAAAATCGCCGCCGCCGCGGCCGCTAATTAACACGAGCGGATAATGAAGCCCCGCGTACGAGCCACGCACCTCTCTTCCGGCTCTTTTTGCTTCTGTTCTGGCGTCGATCGCTGGCTTTTCGACGAGCGCGCTCGTCTAATTAGTCCTTGCTCCTCGCGCGGGTCATTGATTTTGTTTTGCCGCCGGACGGTGTGTGCCGGTCTTGCGCGGTACGTAAATTAATCGTCCCCGGCCAGGCGATTCAGGTTCTTTATTAGATTAATATTAATGTGTTAACTGGTTTTTATTGATTTGGTCTGCTTGTTCCTCCGCTAATTTTGAGCAATTAATGTGCAATTTATTTATTGGTAATTCATTTTTAGTAATGAAGTTATTAATTATAGATTAAGCCTACTACAACATGGAGTAATATTTGTTTTGAACCGTTAGATATATGGCAGTTTGGATTAATGATAGTTCAAATTTCAAGATAAGAAATAAATAAATCGTGTTTCACAAAGTCCATTATGTTGCATTACCTCAAATTTAACAGTATTTAGTCCACAATATTCTCAGAATCGTCTCTTAAAAAAGTGATGATGGAATGAATAAAAACGAAAGTTGAAGCATGAATAAAACAATTGTGATTGGCTGATCCTCGTGGAAAATGAGACCAAATTGGCTAAAATTTAGCTAAGTTACAGTTGCGTTAAAGATTTACGTGATTGGCTATAGTATAATGTAAGGATAGGTTGAACTAGCAGAAGCAGACTTTATAAATTATTTTATTTAATTTTCATTAATAACATAAACTACGCGTTTGAATGTGCATCTTGCCAATCGAAACTATTCCCCAAGTTTGTATTTCGCAGTTCATTCATAACATATGAATAAATTTAAAAAATGTCAATGTTATATGTAAGATAAAAATATATTTTTTTAAAAGAATCTTAGTCTAAAATAGAAAACATTTAGCACGCACGCAGCGCGCTTGGCTGGTGCTACTAATACGTAAAAAAAGTATAATAACAATTCACCCTCGGATTCATCTCCCCAATCTCGAAAAGCCGCGGCCCAAGAGGCGCTCGGGCAAGTAGCTCAATTCGAGAAAAACAGCAGCAGCAGCAGCACTCGGCACTCGGCGGAAATGACAGCGTAGCGGGCTCGTTAAACCTGCAGTATCATCGAGATCAAGAGGCAGCCTCGGAGCCTGGATATATGGGAATTAGTCGCCGGTCCCGGGGTACCTGCCGCGCTTCCAGCGGCGCGGCTTAATCCAATTCTGGCATTCACGGCGTGCGGGGCCCGGGGCCCGCCGCTTCCTGTCCATTCGCGCGAACGCGCCGCGTGTCCCATCAGCTGCGATTACGCATCCGGCCCTCGAAAAAGGGGCCCGGCCATTCAGGCTGCCCTTCCTGTCTGCGCCTCCGACTTGGTAACCTGCGCACCGAGAGAGAGGGACCCGTGCAGGATCTTCCCCGCGGAACGACGCGCGGCTAATGTGGGCTTTATATAGTGACCTGCGAGGTGGCGGCGAGGTGACGGGAAGTGAGGCTCTCCTGGATTAGGGATTCTTCTTTTTTCAGGGAAATTTTGAGGAATCATCGAGTTCGGGGAAATCAAGGCGTTGAAAGGTCCTCGGTTGATTCGGAAGTGGGTAAGACGTATAATAATAGGCCGCGTAAATATTTTTTTTATTAACATGGCAGTTTTCTTATACTGTTTCATTCTTGTCACAGACGTATTATATAGTAAATATGGATTCACGTAAAGGGATGGAAAGTTCATTTATTAAAAATAGAAACAAAAAAAAGAGAGTAACTTTAAAAACCCATTGAGGATTATTAATGCACTTCCCGGCATCGTTGAAAAAAATTCTAAAGGGCCACTCGAAGAATCATAAAGTATATTACCGCAAGCTTTAATTCACGAAGCATTCTTAGGAGGTTGTTTATGGCAGGTACGTATGGTTTAGCGCCAAGTCGGCGGGATGGCAATGGGCCATTGTTGGGTGGCTCCTTGGTTTCGGGGGCCTCTTTTTGCGGCTCCGGGCTGATTTCGGGGCCGCTCCTTTTCGTCGCGGAATTTCAAACTGACGACTATCTGCCGAAAGTGCGCTTTTGACGAGCCGTTCAACCTGTTTCTCCGCCTGCAACTCGAGAACACCCTGATTTATCGCACTTCCGTCGCTCGGCTCTCCAGCCCGCTTTCAATCAAGTCGCCGGGGCCGCCAGTCTTTCGCAGAAGTCCTTTTAATTTCGGGCCCCCGTACATATTTTATTGTGCTCGGGATTCTTAAATTCCGGGATTCCGAGAGATTAACTTTTGCGGGTTAAAGAAAGGCGACTGTATACGTCGTAACTTTGCATTGTAAAAATTCAGCGAAATTAAAAGTTTCGCCGGAACGTTTAAAAACATTTCAATTAATATAAAAATAAATATATCTTATCATTTTGTAAGGCTTAAAATCATTGGACCAACGTCCTACATGCTCCTTAAAGTATTAAAAAACGAAAACCCTCGAATCCTCGCTCCTATCAGCGGACATTCATCAAACCTCCTTCCAGTCCTCGATCCAAGCATCTAGTCCGCGCCTTAAAAGGACAGGGGACCCTTTGACAAGCCGGCAGGCATCGCGCGAAATTAGGCCCTTCGCAAAAAGGAGGGGGGCCCCAGCTCTTAAAATTCCGGCATCGATGATGGATCCCGCGCGCTCCCGAGAGGCTCCGCGAGATAGCGGAGGGGACAAGTGTCTCCTCGCATATCGATGCGCGCGTAAGGCGCTCGTCGTGTACGCGGCTTGTAAGCCGCTCTCGCTCGACTTGCTTTTCGTGTCGGATCCTCTCTCCCGACGGATTTTAAAACTATGTCCCGGCCGAAGGCGTGTAAAGGCTGATGCGCGACCTGTCGGCCGCGGCAGCGCTAAGTGACGTATTTACATGCTTTATTTCTGGATTCTTACACCTCATTGGGGTTTTACATGGACTTTTTTTAAGCGGTCGCCGCGCTCGAGGACATTTTTCGAATCGATTGGCATTTTAGAAGGTCAATAACGTACATTTTTTAATTATTTGGTATGCTGTAAAATATTTATCAAGATTTCTATGAAGCAACATTTACATTACATAATTTCCTGAAGGGAGCAATCTTACAGCAGCGACAGAAGTAAAAAGCGCCAGGCTACGCATAAAGCACTCACTCGGTTATCGCGAGGAATCTGAGGAATCCCTCTATTCGTTCAAAATCTATCCCGCGAGGAATCCATCGCGGCGACTTTCGCTTTCCGAGCTACACGCACAGAACCGTCTCTGGAACTGTCGGGTTATTCAACCTTTTCCTCCTCGCATCTCCGCTTTCTTAGCCCCTCGCGGTTTTTTTTTGCTTTTTTTTTCTGTCTTCCCTCCTTTCCCCCCCCGCCTCGGTCCGCGCGCTGTCGTCGTCGTACGCCGAGGATAAAGAGGAGGCACAATATACCAGATTCGCCGGAGATAAGTTGGCACGGTAGCTTCGCGCGCGTTTTATGCGCGATAGCCATCGCCAGTAACTCGATATTGTTTCACTCAAAACAAATTAGGGGAATTTCTACCGCTGCCGCTGCTGCTTTTGCCTTCTTGGAAAGTGAGCCGGCTCCGTGTCCGTCTTTCTCTGCCCGGCGTTTACAAGGGGGGGAGGGGGACTATAGTGGTCTCAACGCGATTTCGACGCTGAGACAATGAGCGCGCGCGGTGCAGGTACCTGAAACTGACCTCCTTCATTTTATTCGCGAGAGAGCCGAGGTTAGAGGTCGGTATATCTGATGCTAAACTTTTCGGGCTTCGCCGGCTCCGCTTCTGCCGAGCTTTTTTTCGGGCCTTCTTGTCAAGAGTCAAGAGTCGTACGACCTATTCGTTGCGTTAAAATTTGCTTTGGATCTCGAATCGGCAAATAAAAGAAGTTCCGAACAATCTTGCGCTGACGCAAGATCGAATATTTTTGCGCAAACTATATCATTTAAATTAATTACATCTTCTTTTTCGTCTAGCCCAGATCGTTGCGTGTGTGGTGAGCGGTTATCTATGATCGGATAATTAATTACTCCGGCCGATTATGGCTATTTAAATATAGTAAATCGAGATCGAGCCGGCGAGCTTAGGCACGACTCGATGGGACACGATATAACTAACGGAATATTATAAAGTTAAAACAGCCTGACGTGTCGTTTCGCAGATTAATATTCCCGCCCATCGAGGACAGCGCGAAAAGAGGCGACTCGAGAGCAAGATTAAAATCGCTCTAACAATACACATTTGAAGACACTTAACGTCGCGGTCTCAACACAACGTCGAAGCTGCCCCCCTCCCCCTCGTCCGTCTCGTTACGTCCGAAGATTCATGCGCCACTTTAGCAGATATAGCTCTGAAATCCCGCGGCCGATTATTAAATAAATGTAAAAGCCCCGCGCCTTTTACGGAGGAATTTATTGTCAACGCGCATTAACGCCAAGATATACCGCCTGGCGTAAATCATAAACGCGCGCGGAATGATTCGTCAGTATATTTTTTTAGGAGAGGGAGGGGGGGGGGCCGCGGGGCGTAAATTTTTTACCCTTAAACGTCAGCGCGATGACAATGATAAAGACTCGGCGAGCCCGTAAAAGAGAGCACAAGCGCGGTGTAAGCTCGTTTCGTAAATCACGGCGCGCGGCGCGGCCGAGCCGAGCGGCAATCGGCCGATGCGCGGCGTTTAATGAAAGCGTCAGCCGTTGTTTCTGCCGATTCGGCGTAAGAGTCGTTAAAACGGGTAATTCATCTGGCGGCCGGAGCCGAGCGGTTATCGAATCGAGGCGTATCAATTAATGCTGCGCGGAGGACTGGGTTATTTATGCCGGCTGGGGATACAGCTCACTTAGCCGCAAATGTACTTGCCGAGTAGCAGTCTTTTCTTTGCAATAGGGTTTTATGCTGCCGAGTTCATTCTACCAATTTAAATTTATAGACATTACGGGTTTTTATTCACAATTCAAGAAATTTTACAGTTTTATTTATTAAATTTTCAAATTAAAATGTCAACTTTTAACGTCTTTTTTTAATCAAAGAACTTGATCGAACTTGCTGCATTTTGCTATTGGAGGTGGTCTTTAATGTAAAACAGATCTACGTATTACAATTTTAGATCGAGATTATCGTAAATGCATTAAATCAATAGAACCGTAAAAGCATCGGTAATGGATTAATTTCGCAACTACTTATATTACCAAATGACAATGTTTCAAACCACCCGACAGTCGTACAATTTTTAAAACAACATATCACGCATAAATCGTTACACCAACACTCTATACACCAATAATCCGTACAAATAAAGTGCAAAATCCAAACGAATCGAGAAAAAAAAAATCACCGTCGCCAGAAATGCAGGTGTAAAAATCGGCGAGTAGCGAATAAAAAAGAAAAAAAAAAGCGACAAAATAGCGCGCACGTCACTCACCTCGAGAGAGCCAGACGTCTCCCTCCCTGAAAAAGGCCGGAGAATATTTTTGCCTATATACTTGCCGCGCCGACGGTATCGGGTGTCGCGCTCCGCGGCAATATGCATCCGCGCGCTCTCGTCGTCGGTCCTTCTGCGCTGATTAGCCGCGGCTCATTACCGTCTTTGCCGGGGCCTCCGCGCGCGCATAACTCGAGCGCAAACGTGTCAAGTTCACGGATCGCTGGGCGACGTCCTCGCGATCTGGGTGGCGGCGAGGCAGATCGCTCGGGACGTGCTGCCATTGCGTGCGAGCCGACGACGTGGTGCGCGGCTATCGAGACGCTTAGGACCGAGGAGGCCGGGGTAAGTTTTCTAGGTCTCGGGCTGGAAATGCGAGAGGAGAGGTGGTAGGAAGTGGAACGATGGTAATTTAGAAATCGAGGCTGTAGCTTTGTGGTTCGCGGGGAGGTTTTTTTTTTAAGTTCGAATAAAATGTAATAGCGAAACAATTTGTAACCTACTTCTTCGTGTACGCGATATGAATTTTATTTGGAAAAGTATTACTCATGAATAAAAAAACAATGATGAGCTCAGTCTTCTATTTCTGTCAGTAGAACCGGACGCGTGACCGTCTAAAATTTATTCCTTCCTCCACACCGAAATGTCAATCAAAAAATCCTCGATACACTTAGCCCGTCTCCCACATCGCTCAGAAGCCCAACATCCTCCGATACAATAACCGTCGGGCAGAAAACGGCGCCGCCTCAACATCGAGCGCACACCCACGCAGGTCGACGGCGGCGCCGATAATGAGCAAAACCAATAACGGCGCGTAATTGCGGCGCGATATCATCTGCGTGGCCGCTGCTCTTTCTCTCTCTCACGGCAATGAAGACGCGCACCTCGCCTTATCCGTCGCTGCACCTCACGGCCGCCGAGCGAGATATGAGCCGTGTCTAATTGCCGATCGGCAGGAAAGACAATCGGCCGCTCTTGTGGAACGCCGACGATGCCACTTGAGCCCGCTTGGCCCTGGACTGGGAAGCGCGGAGGGAGCCGCGGAATGAAGCGCTCGCTTTGGGCTATTGTTTCGCGATGCTGCTTCAAGGAGAGGAACTCAATGGGAATACTTTAATGGCAGGTATTATTTGCGGATATTGCCAATAATTATCGCGTCACTTTCAAACAAAAGCATCGGGTTTCTTTTTCCGTTTTCTTAAAGCACAAAATGTAAATTTAATTAATGTTGATATCTCCCGCTGAATTCCGCAAATTAAATCGACTATCGAATTTTAATAACTTCCAGCATTCCGCTCATACCGCCTCCCGCTCGAGATACCGGCAGCTCGACTATCTCGCTGGAGGAAAAAGGGGGGGCGCAAATTAAATCAGCCCCGGCGCTCGGCAACCTGCGCCGCGGCGACAAAGCACCGCGCAATCTGCCGACTTTGTGCCCGGCAATCAGGGAGCTCCTCCGCGTAAATCGCGACGAGGCGCGGAAGAGGAGCTGCCGGCGGCGGCGGCCTATCGAATCTCAATTACCCGAGATTAGCGCCGCCGCCTTCAATTTATCGCGCGGGCCGATACGCGGGACATTACCGCGCGGCCGAGGCGCTTCCGCCTCCGCTGGATGGCGGAAGGGACCAAGTAAATCATGCGACATTAGCGGAATTAGCATGAGGATTGCGGGGAGGAGGTCGGGAGAGAGAGAGAGATGTGTGATTGCAGGCCGCTCAGCTTACTGGAGGGTCTCATTTGCTCAGCGAGGAAATGTAAGGGGTAATGGGGAGTAATTGGGCCCTTTTTTTAGTTTCACCTGAATTGTCGAGTTTCTAAGTTTCAAGTACTGTGCAGTCGAAATGAGCGGGTAGTAATGCTAGTTTGGAAGGCAGAAATGTACCTTTTTAAGCATTTTTAAAGCTACTCCTCTGAATTGACGTGTAGTTTCCAGAAGGATGAGAGAGTCAATTCTCTGCAATTACGAACTAGCCAATTTCTCAAACTTTACGGCATGCGCATTTAAAGTGCGATAACTTCAACGAAACCATCTCAAAAATGTCCTGCGGAGCTCGTTCGAAGCCCTCCACGCATCGGCGCTCTAATTTTCCATCGATCCCGTTAGAGTCCAGCTAAATAAACTCCATTTAGTCGGCTTTGCCTCGTATAAATCATTTCTCCTCGAATCCCGAGGACTGCCTCGGCGCCTCTTCCACCTTTGCGAACTGCAATTCCCACAAGCAAGCGCATTAGCATAGCCGCGCACAATCGCACCTGGACATCTCCTCCGGAGCGCGCGCATCGACTGCTGCCAGTCACACTCGCGCGGGGCCGTCTCTCTCTCTCTCTCCCCGCGCGACTCTCTCGTGACAAACGACATTCCTGCGGCGGATTACACTCTCCGGGCAGCTCTTTATCGCATTAAACGTCGATACGCGCGCGCGCCGGCCCCGATCAGATTCAGCCTCGCGATATATTCCGAGAAGAGATCCCAGCCGGCGAGATGCGCATGTATAATCTGAATTATAACAGGTGAGCGCGCGCGCGCGCCTGCGCCCGAGAGAGAGAGAGAGAGAGAGAGCTGATTTATACACCGAGCGAGCGATGCGCCCGGCGCGACGATTCGCCCAGTCATTCCGCCGGTATTTGTGGTTTATAGATTGTGGAATTAATGCTCGCGCGGCGAGTCGAGCGGGAGGATTCAGATATGGTGTATTATAGCTAATTTTTTTGTGGTCGCGCCTTCGAATAAAAGCTTTAGACACTCGATCCGCTCTCGCGGCTCGAAATCAAGTTTCGCAATTGAATTTAAAGCAGACTTTTTGTATAATACTCCTCTTGTACCGTTAAAATATTCTTCGGAAATTCATTAAGAGCAATTTCATTGCGACTAACAAAATTAAAATCTACCGACATCCTCGAGGCCAGTCCGCAAATTCGAGCTTACCATGTTAATCAGCGCGTAAGCCGTGAAAAAAACGTCGCGGCACCGTTAAGTACCCCAAAACGACATTGGCGCATTAATCCAAGTACCTTAAACCAGCGGCGGAAGGGTACATACACATCGCGCCAGGAAAATCCTCGTCGGCGCCGACGATTCCCCGGCGATAGCCTCGCGCGGGGGGGGATTTTCATCGGGGAAAAATTCATTTGCGCCGCGAGGCGCTAAATCCTCCGCGACCTTATACGTACTTACGCGCCGGTAAATAAGGCCCGCGCGAGCCGCGGCCCGTTAGGAAAAGAGCTCTCCGCTCCGGGAGTACGTACACACACTTTTCTTTCCGACGCTCGGCGCCGCTCTCCGCGCGTAGTTACAGATAAATTTTCAGGAGAGCTGAGCCCACTGAGGTACGGGACGTCTGCGGTGGCCTAGTATTCTGCATTCGGTCGCGACTTTTGGCTTCAGGGGGGGGATTAGTGTGAGAAAGGCTTCGGTTCGAACTTATGGGGAAAACGGCAAATCGTCGCGCGGATAAAATATCCGCTCAATTAGTTTCCGTAATTTATTATCGCTCGGGTTAGCATTATAATAAACTTGGACGCGAACAGCGCGAGTTTACACATGTATTTATTAACCCGTCGCCTCCGGGTAGACCGGTAGGCTCCAATAATAATCGACTCTACCCGAAAAAAGCCATGAAACTCGTGTACAGATGAAAGCGTCCGCTTAGCTATAGCGCGAAGGACCGAAGCTCAGCGAGTCAAAGCACAAAGGCTTCCTGCTCGCCTTATTCGGCCCGGCACTCTCTGGCAGGGTCAGCGCCGCCGTCGCGGCAGATGCTTGCGGTGGTCCGCGCGCGCGAATAAAGCAGCTCTCTCTCTCTCTCCGCGAGAGTCGTACTCTCTCGTACGGTGACAATTAACAGTCGCGGCCGGCCACAAATCACGCGGCTCGCGCTCTAATCACGAAGGCTACGGGGCTGGCGCTCCGCAGGCGATCGCGCGCGCTGCCCTCTAATGCGCTTAAAGGAGAGAGCCGGCCGTAAGCCGCCGACGGAGCTTTATTATGAGCGGCCCCGGCCGCCTTATCGGGAATTATTGGCGAGGATGCGGTAGCCAGGTGGAGGCGCGAAGCGCAGGTGCCGATTTCGAGCGGCGCTCGTTTCTTTCCATTTTATTAAGAATTCTACGCGGAGAAAAATTTTCTAGTAAAAATTACGATAGCACATTTTAATTTGATCACAGACTGTAAAAATCCAAAAAAATTACCATAGTTTCTAGTAAATTTTACGAGGTCAATGATAAATTTTCATATTATTTAGACTAAATTTATAGGAACATGGTAATTTTTTAGATTTTTACACTCTGTGATGAAATTAAAATGTACTACTGTACTAGGAAATTTTTCTCCGTGAGGGTTATTAGAAATAGAGCGTTAATTTCGTGTGCGATAACGTCTAAGCAATTTTAGTGTTACTATTGAAAATTTGAAAGTTTTAAAAAGCACGTTAATCATAATAGATAAAATATTAAAGATTTATTATTTCATTTGAAGAAAACCATCACCCGCCAATCGTAAGCTCCACCAACAAATAAACTCGTCCCGGTAAAGATTTCGATCACGAGGGCTCAAGACCCCGTTAATTACTTTCACAAATCCCGGGGAGCGGGAAAAATCACGCACGCAAGCCGTCCATTCCGGCAATTGGCCTTACAAGCCGCGGGAACAAAGCGTTCGCGTCGCGTGGAAGCGACGACACTTTCGTAAAGCCGACAGGCGTCGCACGAAGATCGCCGCTGTCCCGCCGCTAAACAATAGAAGAAAGAGCCGCTCTCCGGCTCTCGTCTCGCCAATCAATTAGCGTACAAATGAACCCGGGGGAAAAACAAGAAGGCTTGATTTAAGCGGCCCACAATGCCCGAGGAGTCCATCACGCGAGTTCTCTCTCTCTCTCTCTCCTCTTAATTAACCGCGGCTTTTCCCTCCGCCGACGACGGGATATCGGAGCTGTCGCGCGCTCCAAGTGCATCTCTTGCACTTTGTAAAGCTGCGTGAAAAGCGCGGCTTTTCGGGACAAAGACGCGGAGTGACGACGTGTCTTGGGTGGCTCTCTCGGACGATTTTACGGGTAACGGTGGCTTTTTTTTCGTCCCTCGAGACGGCGGAATAAAGTGTTTCGAGGTGTTAAGTGGGTCGAGGGAATTTTTATCGGACGGTTTATTGTGCTGGACAAAGGGCAAATTCATAATGCCGAGGTAAACTTTCGTCGCGTTCGGACTGGAGATTTATAGACGCTTCGGATTAAAGTGATAGAATTACTCGTATTTTATGTCTAATAATATATAAGAGCGTCTCTTTCTTCTCCCAATGGTTACGGGTAGATAAATTTAATTCTCTTCTAGGGGAATACACCTAAAAATCTTTCTCGCGGCTCATTTTCTTGGCTCTTCAAGCAATTAGAAAGCGCTTGCTTCATCCAAAAATGATTTTTCAAAAACGTCGCAAAAGAAGCTCACTCTCGTTTACCCGAGGCAAAACGTCGAAAATTCCAACAAAGGGCCGCGGCATGCTCGGAGCGTAATCTCGCATCTGAAGAAACGAAACTGCCGCGGTGGAAGAGGCAAAAAGCTCTCTCTCTCTCTCTCTCTGTCTGCGGGTCGTGCTTGCGCGCGCGACGAGAGGGGCAGCCCCGGCTTGCACACTTAATAACCGATAATTTATTAATACAGCTCGCGGAGAGCGCGCTAACGCCGGTGAGTAAATCAAAACGTCCTTGTTTTACGGCTTGCATTCATTACGGGGCAGGTTGCACTCGCTCGTATATCCTCCCCGACGACGAGGACGACGACGACGACGACGACGAGGAGGACGACGCTGCGAAAGAGAGGCGTATTAAAAGCCCGAAACGGCCCTCTTCCTCGTTCTTCCGCCCTCCGGCTTAGCACTGTTTCTCTCTCTCTCTCTCTCTCCGCGCGTATCTGCTCCTCCGCATCTCTTTCTCTCTCTCTTTCTCTCTCGCATTGTTGCGCGTTTACGAGGCGGGTTAAAGGGCGACGAGCTTTGTAAATTATGCGCATTTTTCGCCGGGTTTTCTTAGAACTGTATCGAGGCCCATCGCGGGATCGTAAAAGTGTGCCGGCTACCGCGTTGAATAAATTTTTTCGGCTTTTATGGGAGGGGGGAGGGCACCGTCGCCTTTGAAGTATTTATATCGGTGAGATCGTGCAAGTGCGACGGCAGTCGGTTAACGAGAGGCCGGGGCTGCTTGCTTACCTGCTATCGCGCGGGGATGCTGCTTTTATTATGAGCTCGAGAGATTTGTGTTTCTATAAATTAGCAAGTCGATATTTTAGGCTTACGCAATACGTAAAAAGTTGCGCGTTCTTACTCGACGGAAAGCTTTTTGTTAATGTCGGACAAGGTTTTGCCGTCATCAAACAATCTTACACACTCGCAAATCTAATGATAAACCAAATTTACGTTCAACTTTATTTACTATTTTATTTGAAAAAAAAAACCAATCCGACGCATTCTCAAACCACTAATTAATCTCCTCGAGTCCACTCTACATAATACCCCTACTTTTCTGAAAAACCCTATCAGCCAAAAATCTTCTAGAAATCAATAAATCCACACACCGGTACCATAACTCTCACTCTCTCTCCCGAGCAACGAGCACATTATCACTCACACAGCGGCTCACCCACCCCCTTATCTGCCAACAAGCTCGACTCTTCTCGGGCCGGGCCGCATCTCCAAATCCAACGAGGAAGCGCGGCCACGCGACGCGGAGACGAACGACCCGCGCGCGCGGGGAGAGAAAGGAGATCGCGCCGCGCGCGGGCGGCAACAGGTAGCCGCGCGCGGCGGCCGATCATCTCCGAGAGGGCACGGAGGGTAATCATGCGCCGAGAGCGAGTAATCGATCCGAGCATCGATGACCGAAAGGGAGAGCGGAGACGTTTATCCGAAGCTGGGATCGCAATTAAGCGGGAGGTGGGCTGCGGATCGGGTTGGGGTGTTGCGGGTTAAGGGATAGACACTTTGCCGGTGCAATTAGATTTTTTTGCAGAAAGTATACGCATGATTTATTCTTGCTACGAGAGATGTACCAATGCTGGATAACTTGAAATTTTTCGTGCTCGTTCACTTTTTACTAATTCTGAAAAGTAGAGATATACACAAAGTGTAACGAAGCCGACTTTTCTCGTTCGCCTTTAATTCAGCCATAATTTATAGCCCTGAAACACTTTCAAGTACCTCTGAATCGAGCCTCCACTCGAAGATTCCCATCCCTCTCTCCCCGGAATAATTCGGCCCGCGGACCTCCCAATCTCGAAATAGTAGTCGAGTGGAATAAAGCTCGCTGTCACACAGATCGTTAAACTGCGCGTAAACTCCCCTCGGATAAAGCCCTTCCCCGCGGATGAAAGAGGCAGAGGCCAGAGAGAGAGAGAGAGAGAGAAAGAGCTTACAAGCTAAACTGGTGTCGGTGCCGGTGTCCGATAATCCCGGCAGCAGTTCTCTCTCTCTCTCTCTCTCTCGGTGAGACGGAAAAGCAGGTAAACCGGCGGCCGGGGACCACCGAGGCCGCGGCGTGTAATGCGACAGACTCGTAACTCATATCTCGGCGCCCACGCCCTTAAGGTAGCCGCGCCGACAGCTAAGGACACCCAGAGCGAGGACACTCAATTAGGGGGATTCCGCCGGCAGGTTGAGAGAAAACGGACGGAGAAAAAGAGAGAGGGAGAGAGAGAGGGGGAGAAGAGGAGCTTGATAAAGGAGAAAAAGAAGAGTGATAAACAGCGGGGGTTGATAATAAATTCTGCCGGTGGCAGGGAGATGCATCTTGGAGCTATTGTCGGATTTATTTATTAGTTTTTAATGACAGCTGTACTACATTTTCAAGAGCTCTCCTCTCTCTCTTCTTCTTTGTGCTTTTCAAACCTTTAACCAGTAATCTGTGTACAATTGATGAATCTTAAAATAGTATTTTAGTATTTTTATCAAAAAAATAATGTCCTCCTCGACAGAACCTCTTTTTTTCCTCGATAGAAAGGCTCAATAAATTTTTCAATCTTTACAACGACATTTTTCACCATCCCGTCCATCCACTTAAAATTCATCACGCCCTTCATTAATGCCGAGATCCTCACCCCGGGGCCCGCTCTCCACTTGTCGCTCCCCGTATCTGGGCCCCAACAATGTTCTCTCTTCAAAGAAATCAATAACGATAAGCCCCCGTCGTCCGCGCGGCTCTCTCCATGCAGACCAGCGCGCGCTCCGCGGCGTCCAGGAAAAGAAGAGCAAAAGGCCCCCCGAGATAAAAGGCCGCTCTCTCTCTCTCTCTCTCTCTGGTGGAGTGACCTTACGCGCATGCGCGAAGGGCGCACCTGTGTGCATTTGCATAAGGCTACCCACACGGAGTCTCTCTCTCTCTCTCTCGGCGTGGGCGCGCCGTATCTCCGACTGCGATCGGGCCTGTACGGAGAGTCGAGACCGGCCGAGTGCGCACGCGTATGAGCTTCTAATTAAGTGTTTTCGCGATGGGTGGCGAGCCCGGCTGAGCCGCTGCCTTCGATTCCGATGAGTTATTGTAAGCGATGCGAGACGGCTCTCTGCTTTGCTCGACCGGCAGTGGCTTTTGCCTTGCTCTTTTCGCGCGGATTGCTTTTTTTTCTTCGGGAAGACGTTTTGTCGGTGTTTTGAGATTCTCGTGTATTACTTTATATCTGTATGTTTTTTTTTTATTTTTACAGTTCTGTTAATTATAAAATAGCTTGAAGTACTCAATTTTGATTTTATGATTTAAGGCAGGCTATAATTGTTACGTAATTTAATACGCAAGGTCTTTTTTATAACAGGACAGTAGATCTTGAGAAAACGTATTTGCGTCGTTAGAAAATCTCGTTGTGGTTCTCAGGCAATAATAGTGACCACAATAATGGCATTTTCACCTCCAATTACATGCGCATAATAAAGCGGCGACTCGCGTTAAAAATGCCAGCTTAGAGGAACTAAATTGTCCATAAACCAAATCTAATCGACCATTTGAACGGCGTAAAAAGTCGCCGAGTGTGGCCTCCTCCAATCGCACGATTTATGATTCTCGATCACGCGCCAATTATGATCCACGTCGACTCCTCGTGATTAATAACTCGCGCGAGCCCAACAGGTATATACACATATATATATATATATATATCTGTGTAGGGGCGCAAAAAGCGTGCCGCATCCTTTTCTAAGTAGAAAAAATCATTGATGAATAAGCCTACGTTGTCGTATATATCTCGAGCTCTCCTACGTACTGTCCCGTTACAAATGTGTTATACGATACTTTTAAAAGGCAGAAAATTATATCAACTTTTGCGGCATGGTAACTCCGACTGAAAATCTCTTTTAATATTAGAAACATATTGGCAAAATAAATTTTACTTTTTACACACAAAAAATGATGTTTAATAAAACCTTTTTCATGACGTCTATCTCCCAATGATCGATTATGTACTGTATAAATCAATAAATTACCTTAAAGCGCAAAAAAAAACTGATCAACAATTCAAAACCGAGCTACAAGAACTACTGTAATCCAACGCCGAGGATCATAGAAACTTCCGTATACACAGCATTCCGAAGTCAGGTATTCGGCATACCTCGAGATATCGTCAGGACACACTTGCCGGTGATTTATCGAGGCTCTCGCCCGCACCGGTTCGCGTTTCCCCGTGTACACTCTCAAAGCCTCCGGCCGCGTGTACGTAGATTGGATCGGCCGGCCAGCCCAGTCCGCGGGGATTCCCCGGCTAATGTCGCCAAACAATTAGGCAACGGAGCGAGAGCTGCCGCTTATCGGCGATCGGCTGCCATTCATCGACGGCTAAACGCTGATTTATTAATCCGTCGCGGAGTGCCTTTTTTTCGCGGCTGCGAAACGGGGAGAGAGAGAGCTCTAGTGTCAGGTGAGGATTTGCGCGAGTTGGAGAGCAAGTGCCGGGTTGGTGTGGGTGAGATCAGAGGCCGGGGAATGTAACGGGTTGTGGCATTTTTATCGCTGGGAGAAATTGGATGGGTGTTTTATTCTAGTGGGTTGAGCGGTGGCATTCCGTCATAGTGTAACCTGTAAGTAGGTTGATATTAAAGTAAATTTTAATTTTAACGTTCAAAACCGGACAGAAAACAGAAATAGAAGTTATAAAAATTACTTCTTTGTCATTCTACACGAAGAGAATTTTCGTGTAAAAATTACCCCTAAATTAGGCTAATCGCAGGACAATGCGATTTTCCGGATAATATTTAGCCCCTTTTAGGATAAAATTTACTCGAAATTAGAAAAGGGGCTAAAAATTATCCAGAAAATCGCATTGTCCTACGATTAGCCTAATTTAGGGGTAATTTTTACACGAAAATTCTCTCAGTGTATATAAACATCGGTATTACACTCACATCAGGCTAAAGTTGACATTTGCACCATGGTGTAATAAAGCCATTCGAAAATTATAAACAAATTTCCCATTCCCAACAACAGCAAGAATCCTAAAATCCGGCAATAATTCACATCTCCCATAACTCGCGTCCTCTGACGTATCGCTTGTCACTTAGCATTACTCCTCGGCCGATCTCCCCATTCCGGCGAAACGTCGCGCCGAAGGGCCTAACTTGCGTATCGACGTTTTAGCCGTTGCTCGTAAATAACGACCGCGGCGTAATTGTATTAGATGAGCGGCTGTCAGTGCGGCGGCGCGCGTTTATGCGCTCGAGGTCCACTCGAAATGCAGAGGGGGTGAAGGAGAGGAGGAGGTCGCGGGTCAGGGATAAATCACCGGAGTCGCGCTCTCGAGGCGAGGGAGGTGACAGTCGGCGAGAAAAATCGAAGACCCGGACGGACTAAATCACCCGTGATTGCGACGTTCGGCTCGCCCACGCTTCGGGTATGTGTCGATATTCTTCGCCTGCTTTGCTTTCGCGCCGAGTGCGCACTTTCTATATTGGGGAAATCGGGATTTTTTCCGCTGAACGCGGCAATGATATATTGAGTATTTTAATAAAATAAATGAATGTTATACTATTTAGTTTTCAGTCAAGTATGATTGAATCAGTTGTACAATTATATTATTAGCTTCGTATTTTCTAACTTAAAGTCAACTTATTGTTTCTTAATAAATTCTAAATCGAGGATAATAGATGAGTATCGGTGAGCCTTATTAGTGCGATTGTTTTTTTTCTCATTGGGTAAGAGATTAATGAAGGGCTGAGATCTTTCACCGAAATTCACAAGTGGCGGATATTGTTGAGTTTTTTGTGGGAAAAATTGCTTGTTCTTTTAATTGTGTAAAGGCAGGATGAGTAATTTCTGGATGATTTTTATTTTTTATTAAATTAACAGCATTGTTGGAATAGCGCTAATTTATTTCTGGAAAAAATTGAAAACATTTTCTCCCTTGTGTCAAAAAGTACTATTTTACAGTAACTTTTATACTTCCGAACAAGTGTCCGTGTTGAATGGACTTCGCTGTCTCCCTAAATCTAAGCTTAGTCACTTAAATTTGCACTCGCGAGCTTTTACAACGCCAGGAGAAGACTACTGTCTTTGCATTAACTGTTATTAATCTTAGAAAAAACACTGAGAAAACACTGTTTATTACTTTAGAGCAGAATTTATTTTTCCGAACGTTTATTATTTTTATCATTGTGATTACGATTTATTTTTTATTACTTCAAATTTTATCAGTAGCTTTATTTTTATAGATTATGAAGTTTGTAAGAGAGAAAGAGAGATGCGCTTCAAGCGCTCTCGTAACATAAAAGTGGTATGAACCACTACCGCAAGGCGGTTATTCAAACCCGCAAGCAAACTAGGCCCGCTAGCCTTAGGCTGCAATGTTTAACTACATTATTCTTTTAAATAAAGTGATCGCGTATTAATTGCAAGGAAATATTCAAGTTTAATAAATCATGATGTTTTAATAAATAAATATTTAAATATCGGTGGCTTTGATTCAAATGCGCGCGAGCAAAGTACAATCCTCCCTTTAAAAAGTGACGAAGGAAAGTTGAAGCCGAAAATGCATTGGCTGATTTGATGAATCGAAAAATGTGATTGGTTAATAGTGGCGCTCCAGCTAATCTCTAAAAACTGACCATCATTTGCTGTTGAATCGTAAACGAGGAACACAACGGAACAAAAGAAAACCGATATGTTGATTGATTTTGATTGGTCTGTGTTGGAATTTTTTAAATTGAATTTTTATATTTAACTATTTAAAGCTGAATAATTAAGTCAAAATAGAATTAAAAAATTTTGTTTCGTTATTTTGTAAAAACTATCTCATAATTTTATCGTTTAAAATAATTAAAACTAAATTATAAAGAAAATGTGTATCAGAACCTGAAAATAATATATAGTACGCGTGAAGCGCGTTTGGATTTTGCTGGTATAATAAATTTTGCATCAAGGCGTCAAACCGTGAAGTTACATATACCATAGTAATTAAACGACTTACTTCAAAAAAAGCGTTGGAAAATTATAATTCTTTTGACCAAATGTAACTCAAATGAAAACATTTGTCATTTTTTTTAAATTTCGAAACAATCTTCGAACGCATATCTCGTGTGGATTCTTTATATTTTCCTAGTTAATATGACAAACCAATTATACTTGTATAGATTAACCTACTTTATCTTCTAAATCTATTCGAAGTATAACAGCCTGTAAATTATGTACTTCGTTTGTATACTACCTTCACTAATTGTACGAAATAACCTGAAATAGTGCCAGTAACTTAAACCCACCCGACAAAAAAAATCCCACCCCAACGTCAATCAAAAAGCCGATCACATTCTCCTCAACTCAACCGCATTCAACATTCCATTATTCCGATATTACGGCCCTGCCGTCGGCGTTATCCTCCAATCCAAAAAATCGCTCCGTGCCAACAAAGGGAAGTCAGCGAAACTGACATCCATCTAAAACTCCCGGGCAAGCATTACCGTCCGCGCATTAATCCGAGCTTCTCGCGCACACGAGGAGGCGGGGGAGAGAGAGGAGGGGGAGGGGGGCTTGCGTGACGCTGCGCCGCGTTCACTGCCGACTGGCTAATAAAACCGGGCCGTATGTGCGCGGGACAAATGAGCAAATCCGCCGATATAATTGTATTTATCGGGGAATTAGCCGTGATGAATACACCCCTCGCTCTCGTAGGAACGCACGTCACGCAGCCGCGCAAATTGTAATACGTTCTGATGCGCGTATCCGCGCGCGTATTGCTCTCACTCTCTCTCTCTCTCTCTCTCTCTCTCTTTCGCCCTGCGCGCGCTCACGACCCGAGCGTGGCGCTCCCCTGCAGGATTCTTTTGTAAATACGGAGCCTTGCGTAATTGCGTTATTTCGTCGCAGGCCCGCTTTGTGCGACTTTGGAAGGAGGAGCCGGCTTTTCTGCCGCTTGCTCATTTTTTTCGTTGGGCGCAACATGAAAGCGAGGTTTTAGGGGTATTAAATGATTGTGTATCATGCTGGTGTGATGAAAATTCTTTAAAGTTGCGAATTATGTGCGTGAAAGAGTTACGCAATATTGAACATTAATTTTTAACCAATATTTTTTTCTTATTTTTTTAAAAAGAACTCATAACTATAACTATTGATTAATATAATAATATGCCAATCTTTTAGAGAGAAGAAGAAAAATAAGAATATTTACCATATGTTTTGAATTGACTACAATTTTCTATTTTCTTATTTACTATTCACATAGTCAATGTTCTTATTTTTCTTCTCATATCTGAAATAATATAAAATAGTAATTTTTACTTTTTTTTCTCTCACTAGGAGAGTATCACTTGTTAAGATCACGGATTTTG
>UCOL01002954.1:0-21927 GCA_900474335.1 Ormyrus nitidulus | reverse complement strand
GTTTGACTATAACTTTGGAACAAATAAAGATTTTTAGACAAAATTTTTTTTAATCAATAGGATTTGATCTCACCTTTTGAATATCTGGAGTTAAAGTACTGGACGATTAACTGTTTAAAAGTTATAAAAAATTAAACAAAAATTGATTTTTTTTTTACATTTTCGGTAAAAGAGCTCATAACTTTTGAAAAATCGAGCGAGTGAGCTTAAAATTGTAAGTTAATGTAAAATAAGTAGTTGAAGATTTTTACACTAAGCTTAACCATATTTCGATCCGAATTGACATTACCAAAGTTACCAAACTCTCCATCCAGGCAAGGCGATGCCACCTCATCATCACCCCAGGAAATGCGTTCCCGATTCTTTTCCCGGCCAAAAGCGAGCTACTAATCCGAAAGTCCCGCGTATTAAATTCATAACAGAGATCGACAGAGAGCGAGCGAGAGAGAGAGAGAGAGAGAGAGAGAGAGAGAGAGAGAGCGCTGTACAGCAAAGAGAATAAGAGACATCAAAAGGAGAGAAGGGGGTACATCCCTACATCGGCAACCGAATATGCTCACCGCGCGTTGGAGCAGGAGGCGCCGTCCGGGGGGTGACGCGCGAATAGTGGGGGCAAAGCGCGCGGAGTCAACCCAGGGGGTGGGGGTGTTGGTAGCGCCGCGGAAAAACGCTATTGGGGGCTCGGGGGGTGGGGGCGAGTCGCTTGCTGCGCGCGCCTCCAACGCGAGAGCCACTCCCGATATCCGCGCACGCACAAAGGGGGATTCCTACCCCCCCACTCTACTGTTGAGCGCCGGAAGGACGAGTACGACGACGCGCGCCTCGAAACTCAGTTCCTCATCCGCTACCGTTCAGTCAGCACCTCCACGTCTCCTCTCCTTATTCCGGTATCTCCTGCGAGCAGCGCACTTAGTTTTGGTAACCCTTCGAGCCGGTTGCGTAATAAGACTGCAGGAAGGAAGCTCGATTTCCTGGAAAAGCTTTTGGGAAACGATAAGTAGCTTGCAAATTTTTTATAGACCAAGTCGATTTTTTTTTTTTTTTTTTTTTTTCGTTGTTTTGAATAGTAAACATTTGCTTGGGGTACAAGAGTTTTGATTACGAAACTTTTTTACGTTCAATAAATATTTATTAGTTTTGAATAAATGATTTTTCAAATGTCGAATTAAATGCACGATTTAGTACAAATTGGGTTTAATTTCGTTTTCATTGCAAGCAAATTTTGTTTTAATTCTTCCGTATGGTAATCAAATTTTGCTCTGACCAATTTATTTGTTTTATTCTCCGTCATAAAAGGTTTTTCATACGCATAAAATTTTTACGCGACATAATATAACGTTACGAAGAGAGAATCAATTGAATAAAAATCCTTTATATTTTGCTGCTATACGGAATTTAATTACATTCATATACATATAAAGTTAAAATTTTATCTGCGTATAGTTTCATGAATTTTTTTTTTTATTCGGTACTGTATCTCTATTATATCAAATATGTCTGTTCTTTCAAACTGCGATTTCGTTTGATATTGCAACTTTGAAGTCGCAATTAAAACTTGTTTCATAATTCCAAATATCACAAAATAAATACCTAACTAAGGCAAAAAAAAATTAAATTTATTATTGCTGCCTCGAGTTACCATTTTAAGATAAAAATTGAAACTTTATCAGAAAGCCACTAAATATAGGAATAAAACTACAATTTTTTTTACGAATTGATTCATTAAAAACTTTCGTTAAATCCGTTATTATCAGTAGCATTTTAAAAATAAAAATCGATTTTCAATAAAGGTCAAAGCCTTCCTTCCAACCAACGCAGTTATTAAATCAACTCTAACTTCCCGCAAAATAAAACCGTAATCGGTCAAAAACTAAGCAGCCCAAAAAATATGTCGAATCGAGCACCTGTCCGACTGTTGCATGTATGCGGGCTCGAACCACACGTGGCGCTTCACACCTCCTCGCTCCGCAGTTGAAATATGAAAGCTTTCCCGGTGAGCCTTTTTCTTTCCGCCAGCAGCGACTCAGGAGGGGGGGGGGGCTCCTTGACGAACTCGACCGCGCCGCGCTTCCAAGGATCGTCTGCGGGATGATGCTGCCTTGGCTGGGATGGATTGGCTGACCGGATTGGTGAGTAACTACTGGTGTTTTTTTGAGGGTTTCTGAAGTGTGGTATTGTGTGCGATTTATTAATTTTATCATGTATTAAAGGTAAACTAGGTGTGGAATTTTTAGGTGGAAAAAGTTTATTTGCAAAAATAAGAAAAAGTCGACTCATAATAAAATGTTAATAACGATAATGCCTGTGTATTTGTCTTAATATTGTGAATTTATGATAAAAGTCACAAAAACGTTTTGCTGTAACAATCTGCAAACACATAAATTAACTTCAGACAAAAGAATAAATTAGTTAGAGGTTTTTTACAAGTCATCCAACATTTCATCATAATTGAGTCAACCCGGTGCCCGGAGCAAAAATTTCTCCCGCAAATACTGCAGTTCCACAGGAACCCTTCCATTAAAATCAGAGTACTTTTTAATGAATTCTCGCGGAAGCCAAATTTTGGTTATTACCCGCTGACATAAAATTACTTACTCCCCCTCTTCACTTGCAGCGATGTTTGCGATACAATTGTACCGTAAACATGTCTGGAATGTTGTATAACTGTTTCGAGGGCAGAAAGAACAAGTTCGCAACTGTAGTTATAGAATGATTGTACTAGGTAATTTTGCGGTGTACGTGGCTGAAAATAATAACAGCCCTCGGTAAAGAACGTATTCGAAACGTTTCGAAATTTCAAATATGATGCAGAAAATTCCACGGGTCCTGGTTATGGCGGTCGCAATTTTGACGATGAATTCTGAATTTCGATCGTTCCTCAATTATCTCCAATTAGAGATGTGGTAATCGTAAATTCTTTTCATCAGTTTAATGATAAATTTTAAAACTGCAGTTATACGAAAAGAAATTAAATGCCATGGTTAAAATAAATATGTACAGTAAAAAATCCCGAAGCGGAAAATAACTTGAATTTTGAAAAAGGTATATTTTATCATTTTTTGAAATATATTTTCCTCTCTGTGAATTCATGGAAACCTTGCAAAAACAAATTCCTTAATCATCAAATTTCATTTTTACGGAGAAACAAATTTCAAAATCCTTGTAAAATATTGGATAAAATAATAAATTTACTGAAATGGAATAATTTCCATACGACGATTTTAGAGCATACTTATCAATAAAGCTACGCATCGACGCGCTTAAATTCGTTCTTGAAATATGGAGAATAATTGCATTTTGCATTATGAGAGCAAAAATGGTCTCATTTTATAGGTTTGCCGCAGTTTTTAACGCTTTAATAATAGCCACAATCTTTTTATAGCTTTAATAAATTGTGAAAATACGTCGAAGCTGTTTTAAGCTTGTCACACGTACGTACCGTTATGCTCCATAATGATATTCAGGGTTATTATTATAGCCATTTATAGTTTGAAATTCTTGTCAAAATCCTAAACGAAAATAATAGGATCATTCATTTTTTCATAAGTTCAGTTATCGTTGCTTGTTTTGAATAAAAATATGTTTTCAAAGTGTCGAAATTGTTTTTGTTTTTTAAGCATTTTGAAATCTAAGTTTCATTTCACAATGTTTCTGGACGAACCTTTGAAATACATACTGCAGCAAAAGCGCCATGAGCAAGAAAATCTGTGCCATTATGAATATTGTCTCGACAGGGAAATCCTTTTAAATCTAAAATTCTATTTTTTGAAAGGATTTTCTTGTTGGAATAATATGATTAATTTAACAGATTTTAGTATAAAAAATGTACTTTCTCACGTAGTTTTAGCTTTCTGTATATATATTCTAGTTATTCACTTTATTTTTACTGTAAGGATTAAAAAAGAACTTGAAATTTCAAGTATTTAAGTTTTGTTATTCAATTCATTAGGAAATACTGATTTTACAAAATTAGCGAAAAACAAGGAGTAATAAGTTATACTAAAAAATCAGCAGAATGTTTTAAATTTTTACTTCGAAATTTCCAAAATGAAATAATCAATAATGTTGAATGAAAATGAATTTTATAGAATTAGTTATATTTTCAACTGCAAGTATCAAAAAGATTTATTTTTTAATCTTTAACGTATGAAAGTAATAATTATTTTTGAACGCTTGCCATTCATAAACAAAAATTTTATTAAATAACTTTTAGCAATACAAATTTTAAATCCGCAGCAAACAGTACAATTTATCGAATAAATTTTGGATTCGTTCAAATTGCTTTTAATTTAAGTAAAATCCATATGCTCAAATTACAGGAATTAATTTTTTTATGAATTTACATTAACTATAAAAGCTTAAAAGTAAATATATAAGCTGTTTAAAATTTAGTCAATTTGTTTTCATTTTTACAAAATTATATCCAATATAAACGGTTTCAACAAAGTAAAACTCATATTTCAGCTATAAAAAAATCTTCTTGTCATATGTTTCAATCGCTTCGTTCTAATATTACCACTACCTCAAAAACTAAATAATCCCTACCTCAAAAACTAAATTACAGAGAAAGCCTTTAAAAATGCGTATTATTCCGGCACAGAAAAATTTTTACTTTATTTCAAACGTTCTTATTCCCTTGACAAAAGGAGAAATCCTGGCTCATATACATAACCCAATCCAAAAATATAACGATCACAAGAAGAACCACCGAACGCCCAAAGAAACTTGTATACTTCAGCCTCTGAAACCTGCTGTGCTTTGAAGCCAAAGCTCAAAAGGCTCCTCTCCTCAGCCTAAAGTTCGTAGGCGTCTAAGAAAAAGCACAGCTCTCCAGGCAATCGTCAGTCGCGATATCTCAGGAATATCCGTCGCTCGCGATAAGCATATCTCTGGCTTAGCTTGCTCGAGATTAAAGAAAATCGATAGCTCGACTCGGCGGAGGGTAGAGAGAGAGAGAGAGAGAGAGAGAGAGAGGAAAAGCCACAGGTGTACTCCTTGTGTCGCTCGGTGCTTTTTGCGATATATATATATATATATATCTGGGACGCAACACGTGAGAAACTTTTGCCTTCCGCCGTTGCATAAAAGGCGATTTCTCGAGCGGCCCGAGGCGGAGATTTCGCGAAATTAAAAATTGCAGAGAAGCTGCGGCGGCAGCGATTGTAAATCTCGAATAAGCTAAACTTATGCACCGCCGCCGCCGCTATCGGCAAACTTTTATTTTTCTCCTCCTTTTTTTCTCTAGAGAATACTTGCGAAATGGTTCTTCTTCTTCTTGCTACTTTGATGCGGCGAGTTATTTGTTAATTAGGGGACCGAAGAGGCTTTTCTTTTTACGGATTTTCCTTATTGATTTCGAGTTGTTGCCATTATTTTTTAGAGTTGCGGGGCTGAATCGATGGGTGCGTGTGTGTGTGTGTGTGTGTGTGTGTGTGTGTGTGTGTGTGTGTGTATTTATTAGTAAGGAGGCGAGGGCCTTTTTGAGGATACTAAAAGAAACGGTTGTGTCATTCATAAAAGCTTTCATTACCGTAATAAAAATTTTTTATAGCTGTAATATCGAGTCATATTGCAGTCCTGGAGATTCACATCAGAATAGTGATTTATCGCAATATATTTTTCAGTTTAGCATTGAAATTTGACACTGGTAAAGTACGAAACTGCAGTATAAAAAAAAATGAGAATTTCAATAAAAAAGAAAAAAAAAAGAAAAAACGCAGTATTTTTTTCTAGAAAAATCTGATTCCGGTAACAGTTTCCAAGCCCCGTTAAATTACTAAAAAAACTGCATTGACTATCGCTCAAAGTAGCAGAAAAAAGTCTCTCGTGCTAAAAAGCTCCGGAATCGAGGAGCGGCGGAGGAGTAGAAAGGCAAAGGAAAGAATAAGATTTTGATATGCCGCAGGCGCGCCCTCTAGTATGAAATTACCCGGCCGCACTCGGAGTTACGGGGCGGTTTTGATACTCCCTCGGCTCGTCGCCCGACTACGACGACGGGGGCGATATTTTCCAATTTTCTGGGCATTTAGGATACGCGACTCAGTGATTCTCGAGTATTATACGCCTAACATCCTCCCGCGAAAGCTGCTTTCTGATCTCCAGTGTGAAATTGCTTTACGTTTGCCTGGCTGGTCCCGAGCTTTTCAGATTTTTGTTGTTCTCGTCGAGGTTATTCAAAGCCCCCTTCCCCCCGCCCTTCCTCCCACTCCTTCTCTCGATTTAGCGCAAAGAAAACGTGCGCTGATAAAGTTCCTCTTTTTTCGGATTTCGCGTCCTCTGTTTTTGCTCGGATGTTTTTGGACGGAAGTGAGAGCGGCGTCCTTTGTAAGGGTTAATTGGTTCGCGCGGCCCGCTTTGCTGGGAGGGAAACAGGAGGGTACGGTCGAGTGCCATTCAGCTCGCAGCTCGACTCACGAATCTCGCTGGTTTTGATTCGGCGCGGTATATTAGATCGTTTGCGCTGCGATACGGCGATTTAACTAAAAACTTTCACGGTTAAAGCTATGTTAAAGGGGACAATTAATGACGATTTTCGAGAGTGGAATCATTTTGGTCGTTGGAATTGATATTTTTTGGAAGAAATTTTGTTATCTGGTTGTAGTTTGACCTCAAAAAAGGTTAAGTTCTGTCAGATATTCGGAAATCTCATCATTTAGAATGTTTATTATCTCGTTAGACTTTGCAAAGTTACGGAACTTAATTATTTTAATCTTATTTAAAGTTTAGCGTTACTTTCAAACGATAAAAATGAATAATTCATTCTTTGATAAAGAAAGTTGCACAGTGATTGATGAATTTTAAATGAATCCTTCAAAAAAGTATAAGTAATTTCCAAAATATTGCTAAAAATTTATGATACTCATCGGCTATAAAATAGAATTTAAACCGAAAGCTTCTACCTCGTAAATAATAATCTAGTAAAATTTGGCAAAAAGTAAATTTAGGTAACAAAAAATAATTGTGCGATCGTCCGTATATTGAAAAAGCTCTAGCAAACGGGAAAACCTGAAAAGTTTTCAGAGAAAGGCCGTTTATTGCATTCTGAACTTCCGAAGGAGAAACGAACAATCATTCGTTAGTTCTTAATATGAGCTCTAATAAAACTCTAGTCAATCAATTTTGTATTATTCCGATCGATTAATTGGCGTCCGCTGTGTGTCGCGAACTCGAATTTTCTGTGAAACTTTTTCATATTAAGCCAATTAAATCGACGTACTCGACTCTTGTATACGCACGAATTTCGTCTATTACACGCAAAGCCGGCAAAGGGAAAATCAATAAAATAAAGTTCCATCTGCATTTAACGTTTGCTTTTTTCCTCTTGCTTGAGAAAGCGAGGGTAGCTTCCAAAACTTAGAACAAATATGGGTGCGGGTCGTAATTATGCAGCGAATTAAGTTTTATAATCGCCGAGTCACAACGGTGGAAACGAATTTTACGTTTACCTTTCGAAGTACTAGTAACTCTTGTTGTAATAATGACGTATTTTATATTTAGTCAAGTATATCTGCAGTATATTATTGACAATTGTGTATGTACATAATCGTTATAAGTGAGTTTTAATTAAAAATTTTATGCTTACATTTTTTATAATCACCAGCATGAAAATGCCAATATTTGTAAAAGTAGTTTCATTTTCTATATGTATACGTCGACATGAACAAAGATTAAACTCGCAGTCCAAGTAAAAACTCTTTGTACGTTCTATATTAACACCCAATCATTATTGCATTTATTACTTTCATCCCTTAAGTTTAAACATCTTTTAATAAATTCCACATCGATGCATCACGCTTTTCGACCATAATTCAGGAGCATTACGAGGAATTAAAAATTTCTCCTATTCAGAAAACGGGCAATCCATCGTTCGGTCACCCTGCGCTGCTCTCTCGGATGATAGATCGGCAAATATATCTCTCCTCGAACTCTGCAGCGCCGCTATCTTCGATCGATCGACTTAGTTTGCCAGAAAAAGAGAAAAACTAAAAAGAGCAACCTGCAGAATGAAGTCGGGGTAACGCTAAAAAATTCAATTAACGCATTTTATTCTGCGAGCTGGTTTTGGATTGCCTTTCTGCTGCCAGTTTGAGAATGTTTCGTTTAGAACCGTGAATCCAAACGTTAAATAAACAATTGTTTATTTAACAATTAATACTGTAATGTTAAAATTAAAACTGTTAAAATTAAAAATTGTAATACTGTCTAAGAGCGGTCTTGCCTCAGGCGGTTAAGGCATCAGTTTGTTTACCGGTAAACGCTGGACTTAGCTCTTCCCAAGACAAGGCTGCTTGAGGTGGTGGACTCGAAACCACCTGTCAGTCCGAAATTTTCGGAAACATTTCAAAAAAATGTTTCCCTGATTTTTCGGTGGCGGGAATCGAACTCGTCGACCGCAATAACCCCTACAGAAGCCAACCTACGACTATGAAGTAAAAATACGTGTTCCAACCTACTGACTATAATTAACTCTGTCGCTAATATCCGAAAGGGGGATGCGACATTAAATAACTAATATAAAAAAAAAAGATACTTTCTAACCTCCTTCATTTCGCAAATCAAAACAACCCTTATCAAAGCATTAGCACCGTTTGTTCAAGCTATAACATCACCGCGATAAATGCTGCAGATAACATTGCGTCAAAAAATTGTTCACGCGACCACAAAAAAGCAGGTAACATAACACACTTTATTACGACAATTCCCGCATCAAAACAAGCCTCGCAGTTCTTCTAAAAACGAAAATCGAACCTCCGCGGAAAAAGCAAATCTAATTTGGTATACAGCAACCACCAGCAGAGCTTCAAAATTCGTTTAAAAACCGAAAAACCTGCGCGCCCCATATAACGAAATTGAACCCCTCGATTAATGCATTCGTGTGTATAAACGCGTGCACTGAGCCAATATTTGACGCCATGAAAGATACAGTTGCCGCCAGACACACGCACACGCACACACACACACATACGCGCGCGCGCGCGCGTCTGTAATTCCTGTTTGCAAGTCCCAACTATTCGACCCCTCGAATTTTGTCCCACTCGAGCAGCTTACTTAATAACTCGGCTGCTGTCTCTTTCATTATATCCTCGCGATACGCGACTTGCAGGAGGGCGATGCGTTTGACGGAGGGGTTTTTTCGATTGAGGATTTCCGAGAAGGCTCGAGAGGTCTGTTCCGAGGTGTCTTGTTTGAAAAGCGGAGTGGGGAGTCGAGTTTAATTAATTGATTCTAAAGCGTTTTGAATTGGTAATTTTTTGTTGGGAGTTCGAATTAATAAATAAATAAAATGGAACGTGACTTTGGTTACTCGAGAAACGATTGAGGTATTGAAATGGTTAATTGAAAATTGATTTTAAATGAAAACTGTCACATGTATTACTCAATGCCTTTAATAACAAAACTTTGTAAAAACAAAGTTCGAAATGTTACGGTGGGAATTACTGACAGAGAATGTTGAACAATTTTGACATTTTTTTGAATGAAAATTCATGCTTTTCGTATTCAAAACATGAAATGGCAATTGAACTTTTATTGCTTCGTAATTAAAGCTACTTTTTATTAAAATAACAGAAGAAATATATCATCATCGTCGTTTTAATAATTATTGCCACTTGATATTACATACATGGAATCGCAAGAAAAAAATGAAATCTCTTAACATTACAATTAACTCTCCCACTTCAAATCCCCATTACACTTCCATTAAACAAAGCCAAAAAACACGCCCCCTAAAATTACACGCCCCCCCTCCCTCCCCCAATTCCGAATACGAGTTTGCGGAACTGATCACTCGCAAAAAAAAGCGTGTCCAGGAGTACCCGTCTCCAAAACGAGTCTCTGGAGAATAATCAATAAACCTTGTTTACATAAACACGTATCCATCATTCTCCGGCCCTCAACCCCCTCTACTTCTCCCCCTTTATCGCGGCATCTACGTCTCTCATTTGGTTTGGTAGCTTAAATAATTAACCTAATTGTTTGCGGAGTCGCGTGAATCCGCGCTCCCGCGAGTATACACACATAGTGGCTGAACTTTTTATTGGCGCGTTACATGCGCCGGGGCGGGCTACCTTATCAAATGGATTAAAGCAAATTAAGGGGAGCTGGTTAATTTTTTTACTTCGGGGAACGGAGTTTTTTTCAGATTTGATGCGTCGATGAGCGAGCAGTTTGGAGGAGGACGGATTGGAACGTTTTTTAATTACTTTGAAGGTTACAGAGGTTTAATTAAAAGTACATTTTTCTCGTTGGCTTGCTAATGAAAGTTTCATTAAAAGTAAACAAATTATTACTGAATTAAAAGGACAATTGTAAATTAAATATACTTTCTTCTACTTCTGGAATTCTTCTTCTCTACATTCTGGAACGCAAATATTTTTCGCAATTAAAATCTTTAAAATAGGAATTATTTAATACATCGGCACAAAGATCCTCGTTGTTCTTTCTATTAGGGAGCACACTCTTAAAATATCAAGCTCCGCCTCATAACTTCAAGTCAAAACAATTAGGCACACACCATAATACCTCCTATCCAGCCAAGTTTCGAGTGAACGAACCCAATATATGCCGCGGCAGTCGACTTATTCGCTTTGGAATATTGTTTCCAGTGAGCTTTCCGGGCGCCACCTCCTCCCCCCAGCCTTGGGCTCTGCTTTAGGAGCTCTTTTTCCACAAAGTTCGTAATAAGAAATTCTTGGCGGTTATCGCGCTGAATATAAATGCGCGAGGGTGGGCCCGACTTGCACTGAAATTTTCAATAAATTCATAAGTACATTATGCGGTTATTACGAGTCGGATCGTGTATTCCGGGTTTATATTCTAGGAAAGGGGAAAGAGAGGGGGCGGGGGGCGACGATGACGACGCGCGTTCTTAATTCTCACTCGTCGGCTGCCCGGTTGCACTAAATGTTAATTACCTTTTTTGGGAGGACGCTTTTGTCGGGAATTTTAAGCATGCAACTTTATTAAGGGCCGGGTTAAATGAAAATTTTCCTGTATTAGGGAGTTTATGGCTTTTAAATAGTTCGCCGGATGAACATTGTTCTAGCTGCTGTTTTGGGCTTGATTTTTAATTTTGAATATTTTCGTATTATTGTGCAATAAAGGCTCCAGAAATTTCTGCAAAATATAGCCGTGACAAGTTCTTTGTTGCTCAAATGAGAAAGAAATTATAAATTTGACTGCACGAAATTCTTTGTACTTCCGTAATCTTTTCTACTTTATTTATTATTATATAAAAATAAAAATAAAAATAAAAATAAGAGCAAACGCGAAAGCAACCGTTTTAACTAGTCTTTTCGGCAAGTAGTCTGAATTACCCAGAGGCGGTTTCCCGGTGAAAAACTAGCGCAGAGCACAAGGACGACAGTTCGCCCGAAACTTCATTAAACCATTAAAGAATTACGAAAATTCCGGGCGGAAACGAGGCGCCGGTCGGCGAAAAAAAAAGTCTCGGAATGAGGATTAAAAGTGGTCAAAAATTAAAAATTAAATTCTTATCTCGGCGACAAGTGGCGGGAGTCGAGAAAAAAAAGGACTGGCGCAAGACTCTGTTGCTCCTAACCGAGGCGCTTCTTAATCCGCTGCGGGCGTTGCAATTTCTTCCCATTAGACGGCGCGAGAGGTGCTTCTCGCGATTAAATATTTGCATAATCCCGAGCTCCTGTTATATCATTTTCACCGGCAATTGTGGGAGGCGAAGGTCGCGGTTTTAGTTTCGCCGAATTCGCCACTTCGCACACAGAGCTTCGCACCCCCGCGGTGGATTTCCGTAAATCACCGAAGCGCCGCTGCGAGATTCTTGAATTCTGCAAGGTGGTAGACTGTGCTTACAATCATTTGTTTATATTTCCTAAATTTTCTGGGCTAAAAATCAGAATCAAGTTAGAAACTTTCTTTTTTTAAGTATAATTAGGTTTGTTAATATTAAAGTGCATAAAACAAGTAGAATAAATATATCTTATATGATCTAGTGTCAGTGTAAATGATATCTCTAATTCTAATGATTCTTAATTTTATTTATTTGTAGGAGGCTAAGGATCGGCAGCATAGATTATCTACTACAGAAAGGTTAGTAGTCACCTTTATTTATTTACATTTATAAGATAATAAAATTTTATACAGTTTAATAAATTAATTAGATTTTGTCAGAGGTTAAAAAATAAGTTGAAATAAATATTATATAGCAATAAGCATGGGGACAAAATGATAGACAAAATGATACCTCGAAACGCAATATATCCCAGGTTGAAAAATTTAGAAATACATCTTCCTACGCTTCCACTAGACCCAAAGCGCGAAGAGGCCGTTGAGCAGGTAAAAAGTCCGCTCTCCGAGGCAGCTCCAAGGTGCCCTCAGCGGGCAAACAGAGTCTCTCTCTCGCTTCCTTTAGCAGCGTCGACTCGAGAACGGTTGCTCGGAAATTGCTCGGGAGCACTTTGACGCGCTGTTGAGCTGCCGCGCCGCTGAAACTTGGACGCGTGCCGAGCTTTCGAGTGTGCGCGATGCCTGCCCCAACTCTCGGCTGCGCAAAAGCCGAGATAATGGATGATGCCGTCTTCTTTTTCCTTTGAGCATTTTTTCCGTCTTTTCGTTCAAGATCGAGAGGCGTAGGGATGGCCTGAAAATTAAAAGGCTAATCTTTGAACTAATATTGACGCCGAGGCCGATATTGCATCCAATGCTATTAGATAAGGGCCATAGTGTTTAGTTGTCGATTAGGAAGTTTAAATCAATGAATGAGTTCCTGTGATGGGAATGTGACCGGTAGTTGGTATATTTAAATTTTTTACGGGTATTTTCATCATGTATACATATTGGATCTACGCGTTTTTTAGTAAAAGAATTAGTCCGTATGAGTGCTTGTTAATTAAATGATTCGCAGATAACTTTTTCATTAAAAAAAGGAGAAATAATGAAACAAGTTATCGATAAAGTAGCAAGCTTTAGTTTTATAAATAAAAATATTCACGATTAATTATTCAAATCTTATTAAAATTCTCTTATCATTTAATCAATATTTTTATCTGTTAAGAACTAATCTGACTTCAAGTGATGCCTGAACAGGTATTGCATTCAAACAACAGACACATTTTTAATAAATTGTTTAAAAAAAAACTTGTCGTTGCCTCAAGAAGATATCAACCTAAATCAAACTAAAATCTTTCCTCTTTTTATACGATTAACAGGCAAAGTAGAGCCTTTGAACAGTATTTGAAATTTTCACGTCGTTGCATTTGAGTCATTCCACTTATTTGGACGGACGTGCAAGTTTGCCTTTTCGCGCATGTTACAATTTCCCTTTTGCCTTGAAATTCGCTGCTGAATGAAACGAAAAATGATCTAGCAGGTTTACACTTCGATGTAAAATTCACTCTGACCTGCTTTGGTTTTTATTGATTTTACATTTTTACATTGAAAAAACTTTTATTTACATGAAAGAGATTGTAATGTAATTGTTTTGTGTCAAAAAACAAACCTTACACTGGTGAAATTACAATGTCTATGATAATGAAAATTATGTCAATCGGAATCTGGCTTTGTACTCGACACAATTGCGATCAAAAGTTTCCAGACTGATTATTTTCATAGTTATTCTATTTTAAGAATTAAAGCTCTGCGCATTGTTCAAACTTTTATTGTTAAAATCCATACAGTTGGATTGTATTTAAAATCCATACAGCATTAAAGCTCTCCTTACCTTGTTGCCTACTAAACGACCTAACTAATTGTAAGTTTAAAAATTCATTAATTTTAAATACACTCCGAATGTTTTCTAACCCATGTCTAATTCATACTTCTTTCCAGCCAACAAAATCCGCCGGGAAAAAACGCGAAATTAACGATTCGCAGCTGCAAAAAACGATAAAATCTCGCTTGAAATCCTTCCGAAAAGTTCGAGCCGGAGCAAAGCCATAAATCCACGTCGGCTCGGTCTATCCTTCATTTTTCCCGCACAAAGCGACTTTAATAGAGCGCGATTACCGGCAATATGCACCGGCGGCCAGAATAAAAATCCTCTGGGGTGCGACTCAAAGATGCGAATCAATTAACCGGGATTGTTCGCTGGCTAATCATCGGCGCTGCCTTTGAGAGATCGCATCCATAGCCATTCATATGCGTACTTTGGAGGTGTATTCCAGTCCGCTCTTATCCGATGTAACGAGTCGAGGCATTTATCGGAGCGGCGCGGCCGAATGAAATGGCGGGATTATGTCTGCAACAGCCTGACGCAGCTTGTAAATACCTCCTCGGAGCGGAGTGCTATACGCTGAAATTAATATCCTACTGTGAGGCATTCGATTTGCAATGTGGAGCATTCGTTATTAATATTGTGATAACGCACTTGCAGCCGGTGTTGTGAATTTCTATAGGGGGTCAAAGCAAGTTTTTAATTGCCCACTGTTTACTTTGATTTTTATTTTCAAAATTTTAAATGCACTCTTAGTTTATTGGTAGATAAAGAGTTTCGAGCGGATGGATTCGCCTAGAAATAAAAATCGCTTTAAACGCACTTCGTATAATTCTCAAAGTGAAGGGCGGATTTCACACTGCGAATAGCGCTGAAATAATTGGACCAGTTTAAAAGGTTAAGCGTTTGTTGCGTTTTCACCAGCTTTTTAAATTTACATGAACGGCAGGTTTTCGTTGCACGCTTTTTATAAAAAATGATACTTATTTCATCTGGAGTGAAAAGCTTGTTTTTTGCATTTCGCTAATCAAAACTGAATCAGCAATCCGGATTAATTAAAACTAAAATTGTGGATTGCAATTAAATCATTTGAAACTGTTTTAATTATACAATCAGATCATCCATGGCAAATCCGTTTTTAATTACGTAATTCTGATACCAAATTTCAATATCATTGGGGCTTGTTCACCAATACCTGCTTCTCTAGGTTTCAATAGATTTCACAAGTTCATGACTCCGCCAAAAGATTATTCCAATAAATGTTAAATATTGTATTGATCGCAATGTACATGTTCCCCGGACTGTTCAAATTAATTTATATATCTCCGTTGTTGATTTAAAATTTCGACTTATTACTTATTGATTCGTGAAGGTAGTCCTGTTTTCAGTAAATTATTACCATTGAAATTCGCAATCGATTTATGACTGCAATTAATTCACCGAGAATCAGTCCATATTTTCTTTAAAGTATTAATTAATTAAGCAGAAATAAAAATAAAGATTGAATTTTTTATTAAAAATACTTAGTAAAAAAGCAGTAAATTTACGATTATCTAATTCAAATAAATAATTTTATATTCTCAAAAATAAGTCATCAAACCTGTGCTTAATTATTTAACCATTCTAAGCCACCTCAATACCTGCGTCTGGAATAAATCGTTCTGCTCTAATCCGAGCACACCCGCGAGTCCTCTTTCGCCTCACCTTAAAACCGTCCATATACAGCAGACGGAATATATGTACGTCGGAATGTCGCCTCGGAGGAAAGCTGTTATTCCTCGGCGCGTACGAGACTATCGTTTATACAGTGTTCCACCCTTTTTCTCCGAGTTCCTGCGAATAGCTTTTATTTGCCCCGGCATTAAGCAAGTTTTACATCGCGCCGCTTTAGACTTTCAATATATTCAGGATGCTTTAGTTTATACTGGGAGCGAGGGAAAAAATTGCGCCTTTAACGCGCGCGATATTCGTTGTTCCTCCTGCCGAAAAAAGGAAGGAGGGAGGAAGGAAAGCGCGAGTAAATCACATTTTCTTTCTACGACTGTCGTTCAGAGGCAAGGTTCAGGCGGCTTTTATTTCTCGGCTGGGGGCGAACGCGCGGCTTATTGCTATAACGTTAAAAACCGCGAGATTGAGTCGAGAGAGAAGCGAGGAATTTAGTGCCACCTTTATGCACTGAGTTAACCGGTAATTTTCGTTTCAAATCTACCGACCGAGGCAGTGAGTTAAGGAGCAATAATATATTTAAACGTTGCTGCTATTATTTTCTGCAAAGCATTATGCCATTTGTTCTGATAGTTGGGTTATATATATATATAGTTTTAAAGAAGCATTAAGTAATCCACAATTGCCGTGATTTCAATCTTTATTAAATCTTTTAGATCATTATTATTACTTCATTCAGTGAAAGTTTAATTCGTTACGACTTTTTCGAAGAATTGAATTACAATATTCCACAAATATAATGGGGCAGAATCCAATTTTTGTAGTATTCAATAATTCAGGAAAAAATCGATAGCCCATCCAACAATTAATGTTATCAAAAAAGTTGACGCTTTGGCGGGCGATAACGAAATATTTCATTCTATGAAAAATTTCTAGGTAAGAATCCATCGGCACGCTGCGGATAAAAGTTTTTACGGAGTCGTACCCTTGGGGCTTTGGAGCAGCCTGGGATCATCCGAAATGCGCACACGTGCCCTGCTGTTTACACTGTCACCGAAACCCGTACCATTTACCGGGATAAATAATTGATTTCCATTTCGCGAGGAGATGTATTCTTCACGCTGGATTGATTATTGCTGCTTTGGGTCGCAGAATCTTCCTTTAGATCGCGTTATTAATTTATTGATAAACTCGTAAATCGTTATTATAACATACCAGTAATTATCATAAAATAATAAATGTCCAACCTCACGAAAAGAAAATGAAATATTCGCCACGACGATTAAATATATCGTCGCACATATACCTTTATCTTTCACTGGCAATTGAATATTGTGTCAAATCCATAAAGAGGACAGGCTTCGACGCCCGAAAAAGGAAACTCCATAGTAAAAAGCAAATGACCAAAGGAAGCCAATGGAGAGCCGGCCGCGCAAAGGAGCCTACAGGAGCGACTAAATCGTATCGTCGCAAATCGCTCGGCAGGCAATCCCGGGCGTCAAAAGCTGGTGTGCGAGCGAATCGCGAGGAACGATAAGACTCGCGCGTGCGGGATTTGAAAGCGAGCATAAAATCCGAAAATCCGTAAAATCCGGCCGATTTCGCCGTATAACCAAAGGTAACGTCGCGCGCGCTTAGAAACTGAGGGGGCTGCAAGTCGCGGGAGGGAAACTCGGCTCGGTGTTTAACACCCCACACCCAGCCCAGCCCAGCTCCCCGACTCGGAACATTCTAACGGGAAATCTCTACCGGCGGCTAAGCCGGCCCAAGCTTCCGGTTAACCAACATCCGGAGCGAATGGAAGCGGAGGGAGAGCTGCGACTGACTTTCTCTGGAGCTTCGATTTTTAATTTGGCAAAGGGCCTTTGCCTCGCTGAGTTTTCCAACATTTTTCAGAGCTTCTTTTATGAGTTTTTAATTTCTCTTTATTTATCAGTCTAGTAGCTTCAAAGAAATAAATGAGGAATAGTTGCGATAATTGCAATCTTAGGTAGTAAATTATTGTGTAAAATGACGTTTACAACGATCAAAATATTATATCAAAATTTAGAATTGTAAATGATTACTTATATTTAGTATCTCCTTCAAACTCAGCTATAAACAAAATTTTTTTTTTTTTTCATTTATTTCTTTAGCGTCGCATCCCCCTTTCGAGTATTAGCGACTAAATTACAATAATTACATTAGTATTTGTAATTTCATTGGTAGTTACAATATGTTTACATTATTTTGTTTATTAGGTTTTTGCACTTGAATTCTTCTATGTACTTGATAATTTTTTTGCATTGCGTAGAACCGTTAATGATGTTTATGATGTACCGTTAGGTTGATTTTTATTTTGTGTTTTCTAAAAATTTAAACAATCACAACTGCATAACATTGTTCTTGTTAAAAATGGCAAATCAATAAGGATATTATTTATGAAGACATAATAAAGCCAAAAATAATATATAGGAAAAACAGCGCCATATAAATGGCGGGACAACATAATGGAACCCCTGTCGACAAGGGATACGCATCATCGGGCCAGCTTATTAAAACGCACGTTAATTAGCCGTTAATGATTATAAACTTTTCGGACGCATTATGCGTTTCCTCGATGGTGTCATTATTTTATCCACCGGTATATCCGACCTTAATTGATTAATTCAATCTCGATTTATATGCGCGATAAAACACTTTTTGATCCTCTGGGCTACGAGAAATGTCCGCTAAGGGGTATTGCAGGAGCTACTGCTAAATATTTATCCGACAATAAAATTGTAGATGCAATGTGAACTTTAACTCGACAATATTATTCTGCGATTTTTAGTGTTCTAATATGAACATTTTAGGAACTCTCTTAGAATAAATAGTGAATCAGAATTTTTAACATGTATGTAAAAGGACCTTGCCAACGATTTTTGTTCGATAGTTTTTCCTATATTTTCAAAGAGAATCCCGAAACTTACTGTTTAATTTGCAATAAACTCAACAAAGTAGCAGGCAACTTTAAGCTCAAAAAATTTGATTATAACTGCCCGTCGACAAAGGAGAAAAGGTGACATGGTACCACGTCAAAGCGGTCCCCATAGCAGGGAAGGGAGTTAGCGTAAGGAAGAGCAGTGCTGAAATCATGCGCACTCGCGCCTGCGGATAAATTACTAAGGAATAACTGAAGCCATTTGGCAGAAAGAAACTCGCCCTGCAATCGGACAAAAAACAAAAGCACGTGCATCCAGCCTCTTGCTAAAAACTAGCTAATTCAATTAGCCACCCCCCGGCGCCCGTAATAAAGTGAAATTACGCAGGCGGCAGGAATAAGCGCACTCCGCGCCGAGAAGATACTACTCTGCCGGGGGGAAAAAAGTGCGCGAACCCGAAGGGACGCACACATACAAGTGTGTACGTGGTGGGAACTGAGGGAATTGGAACAGATTTACTTGGCTTTCGGGCCTTCGGCGGGCGACTCCGCACGGAGCATGTCGGCAAAGGAAACTTTTTTCCCGCTGAAGGGTGGATCTGGAGGTTGATGAAGGCTCCTTTCTTCGCGGCCGGTTAGGGGGGAGATGTGTCCTAGTTTTTTGCCGCTATTTCCTAATTTATTGCGTTTCGTTATTGGGTTTTGCTTTCGATTAAAGAGTACGTTTTTATGCTTTATTCTATTGGCAATTGTTTTTGCAGGCGTCTAAATGCTTGATTAAAGGGAGATGTAAATGGCCAGTTTTAAATCTGAATCGGCTAAATTTAATCAGCAAACTAATAATAATAATCCACTCCGGTTAGCAAAGAGCTGCGCTTCATATCCGGGAGCTCGTAAAACCGCAAAAACAAAAGGCTCCCGCGCCAAACACACGACTAGAACTAGACTAAACGAAAGCAAAAGCCCATGAATACTTAAGCGCGCTCGGCTTAAAGGGTCTTTAAAAATATACAATTTTTACTTTGAATGATAAAAGCTTTTGGCCCCGATTTATGAAAAGAAAAGAATCGAAAGAAAAGAAAATCGAGCGCGATATCTCCACTGTTGCATTTATACAACCGGTCGAGGTGCGAGGCCAGCCGGCACTCTTTACGCGCGCTCTTTTCCAACGAGGAAGCAAAAAGACTAAGCCACCTCGTAATCCCTCGTACGGCCGCTCAAGTAATTAACGTATGTGCGTTGGGAGCGCCGGAAAAGAGCGCAAAACGGAGGAAAAAGCGGCGTGTGGAAGCGTTTACAAACTAAAAGGTCGGAGGAACGCGCGCTGTCAGCTCGTTCAGCTTTTGCATTGAAATGCTTGCTTACCTAAGTCACGGATATACGCTCTTTCCGGATTCGGTCTTGCTCTTATTTTTGGGTATTTTGGGCACTTTTTGTGGGTTCTTGATTGAGGGCTGGTTGTCAATAGAGCGCAGTTTTCAACGGCGGAAAAATTAACAAGTTAGGCACTATTAAAAGCATAATAAATAAAAAACTAGAAAAGAATTTTCACGCACGGAAGAGATAAAATGAAGCGATAAAGCAACCGTACAAAAATCGCGACTAAGCTAACTAACAACAAAGAAGAAAAAGAAGAAAAAGAAGCAGTAACAGTTACTGCTCGGGATTTACATCGACATGTATATGTTATTGTGATAAAACGAAAATTCTGAAAGCAAAAACAAAAATGCTCGAGGTAACTGCAGCGTCGAGTACGCAGAACTAGTTTCTCTGTTTCTCTTAGCCCGCTAGAACTCGATATTAAAGAGAGCTAAAAAAGTCTGTTTTCGCGGAAATGCGCGCGAGTGATGCAGCTCGTCGTTCCATCGGACGCAAAGGCGATTCTCCTCTTTATTACGGCGAATTAATCAGAATTCAGCAGATCCGTTTATTCAGGCGGCCTCCGATTGCTTGTGTATCGTCCAAGAATTCGACTTGATAATTCAATCTGCCGGGTGAAAAATGGAAGCCAATGATACACGACGGATACGGTAACTTTATTTTGCCACGGCGAACGGAAAGGTGGAAGGACTTTTTTCGGGGTAGGAGTTTATTGAAGTGCATTTGGAAGAAAGATATATTGCATCGGAAAGTAGACGATATGGAACATTTCTTTGCAAAGCAATTTGCCGCAGCAACGAGAATCGATCGTTTTGCATTCTCATATGCAGAAATTAGTTGCGAGTAATGCACAGGCAGTTCACTATTCATCTCGAAAATAAACCGGAACTTGATTCTTCTCCCGAGGAAAAGTTGTAATTTTCCCTCGCCAACACATAATGCGAGCCCCTTCATAATTAGAAACGTAATTTAAAGCTTGCTCTTCGCGCGAGTTTGCCAGCTTATGCTTGCGGATTAACTTAGCGATTTTTATGGTGTCCATTCCCGCGGCGGTTTTGAAAGCAAAAAAGGGCCGAAAAAATTCGCGCGAAACGAGGACTGGAAAACAAGAGCGAGAGTGAAAGGATTTGGATTTACGTTACTTCCATTGTTGTAGTGATTTGAAGATTGAAAGGGTGGCGAAAATCTCGGGGAAAATAATAAGATTAAAGTTTTAAAATTGAAATATTTCTGAAATTACGGCGGAACACGTTTGCTTTTGAGATTGCGTTACGCAGGGAGCTTTTCTGACTTTTTTCCGAACAAAGACTACTCCGGGTAAAAACTCATAGCTCCCTTAAAACTCGAAACCCGCTACTAAATATCGCAATTAACCCAAGAACTGCGCCTTATAAATGAAGCTCTGGGCTCTAAAATCCGAGCCACGACAATGAAAATATAGTTTAAAGAGAAAGAAAGGCTAGACCGTAAAACAAGCAAGCAGAGCGGAGGAAGCGGCAAACGCGGCAAAGAAGAAGCAGCAGTGAAGGTGACTGTAAGAGGGAAGGCGGCTCCTCTTTCATTTCGCCTCTGCCTTTCCTTTGCCGCTCGCCAGATAAAGTTCCTCGACCGAGACGGCTTATTTTCCGCGTCTTCTCAAATTATATATCCAACTTATTTTTCCGGCGCCTCGCTCTCGCACTCTCCCCCCGGAGGAGAGATTCTTAAAGGCGCGAGAGACCTAAGCGGCGGAATTGCTCGAAACTCCCGATTCGATTTCGAACGGAGGGAGGGAAGGAGGAGCGAAGACTTCAAAGTGGCGCGACGGCGCCGGGAATATCATCAAGTTCTCTCTGATTGCGGTTTCCGCACTTACAGCGTCTGCTGCCTTCTGCGTCGCTCTGCCTTCTCTCGACGCTACGACGTTCGATTTTGACTTGCGATTTTAGCGGCGTACGGCGACGCAACTTGGTTTTACCTTTTTTTTTGTAGTTATCGGGGGATTTCTGAGATATAAAAATTAAAGAAATTTTCCAAGCAAATTTGTAAACTCATTTGCCGATTCTTGTTTGAAACTTGATCCTGTCAACGTACGTTAGACATAATACTTGAACTTAATAAATGATAATAATTGATCCTTTACTTTTGAACCTATTATATTCTATTTACTAAATTTGCAGCAACTATCATAATTGTACACAGAGAAAAAAGTTCCAGAATTTTTACAAAATATTTCCTGAAAATTTACTAGAAAGTATAGTAATGTGGTAACAGACTGGGAGTTTCGGAAATTTTACAGAACAGTATAGTAATA
>UCOL01002953.1:0-21942 GCA_900474335.1 Ormyrus nitidulus | reverse complement strand
GCACGAAAGTACCAAATTAAACAGATATGAATTGTCAGACAAATATTATTCAACGAACATCCATGAAGTCATACTTTTACGCGAAAAAAAAAAGAATTGACAAAAGAAGCGCGAGAAGCGCGGAGGGTAACTTCTTAAAGTGCCAAAAGAAAAATCAATAAACGAAGCTACAATAGAATCGCGCGCGTCGGAGCACTTGACCTTTTTCGGGCCTCTGCCCTGAAACAATCGCGCGCACGACCGAGCGCTGATTGTCGGTTATTTCGCTCCTAACTCAGATCGGAACAAAGTTAATTGAGGAAGTCGAGTCGGGAGACGCCACACTTTCGACTCGTCCTGATTCGGCGAACGCCCCCCAGAAGATCCCATTTTCCCAAGCTCCCACGAGTCTCGAGTGGTGATTTATGTAATCACTCGACGAGATCTCTCGTCAGGTGCTCTCTCTCTCTCTCTCTCTCTCTCCTCCTCTCGTCGCGCGTTCACTGTTTTATTTTTCCTCCCTCCCCCTCCTTCCCTTTTGCTTCGAGTTCTCTCACCTCTTGGCGCGAGTTCAGAAAACAATTTCAAGTTTTCGCGTGACCGCATCCGTTAAGAGCCGGCCGGCGGATCAAAGCTGAATTGAAGCTGCGCCGGGAAAAACGAAGCTAAGAAGTTCGAGAGACAATAAAGGCGCGAAAAAGAGGTCCGCGAAAGTGGCGGCAACCATTTTTCACGTAAAACCGGTGAAGGGGCTCAGTCCTTTTGTGCGAGGTTTATTATCCTAGTGATAGTTGATAGTTGCAAGTACAATATTAAGTAATCTCAGTTTCGTTATAAATTAATAATAACTATTGAAATGAATGAATTTTCCTTGCAGTAAGACAAAGTGAACCTTGTAAAGAAGGAGTTCAAAAGATTTTTTTTTCCAATTTTAAGATTTTCACATTAAATATCTGACTGATGACGCAACCATATGTGTTCCATCAGCGAACGGTTTATTGGAAACTGACCATTGTTAATTATCTGTAAACTTGCTCACGCTTCTTGTACTAAAGGGTGGTACAAGGAAATCTATAATGCACTTAATGTTCACTCCCAGTATTGTAACAAAAATTCTCTATTCTTTTTTTTAATTCATGTAGAGTTTATATATAATATGAAAAAATTTTAAATTGTATTAAATCCTTACATTTCTCCAAAATGTCAAGGCTTACCAGATGGTTTTAGCAGCAGTCTTCCAAGTTATGCTAATGTTACATTTTACACATGAATGTAATAATCTTGTGCATTGTTCCTAAAATTAATTCCGATTTTCTTTTAAATGTTTTAAACAGATATAATAGAATACATTTAAAGCTGCAAAATTTCATTAAAATGTTTTTGTTTTCCTACTAACAAATTTTTGATGATTAGATTTTTTTTCTAAATCATTTTTGTAAATTAAATTGGAATTTTAAATTTCGTTACATCAGTAATTATTAGTTTAATGTAATATCACGGAATCCAATCAATTTAGTCAATACTATCTGTATTTTAATTAAATTCCTGTAGTAATTCGATACATGTACTAAAGTGGCATTAATTACTGACAATCCTTTTAGTCTATTGCACAAAAGGAACTTAAACTTTTCCAATAAAAAATGCAATATTCATTTAATACTAACAATTGTCACTGTTATATTAATTAACTTTTGAAAATATAATATTAAGTGCTTGATAAAAATTATGAATTTAACAAAAATCGCTTCTCTTTAGTTAAAAACTAGTCCTTTTTAATAACACATAATATATCTTTATAAAGTTGAGAAACCGAATCACATAAAAAGTAATCAAAATTTCCTAATTCGTATCTGAAGCTGTATACGGCGAACTGCACAATCAGTCATTGGAAAGTGGCGTCTCCCGCCGACTCGTGTCTCAAAATTCAATCTGCATCTAATCCACAGTTTAGCGTCTATATAGATACATAATCGGATTCGAAGTTTCCGCGAAGCAGATGTTAACTCCGCGAGCGATTTTCGCGTCATTCTCCGGCGGTTTCTAATACAGAGTCGACCACGTTCGCCGCTCGTTTATCTGGCTCTTGTATTTTTACGGGGGGTCCATCCATCTTCCGGCTGTCGCAGGTCGCTACTACGTGTCTCGAACTACGCGACGGACATCCGCCGAGCCGGCATTATTTTTTAATGCGCTGCCAAGGAAGTCCTTTGTCAGACGTCCAGGATTGATTCTTTTCGAGAGATTTCTTCATTCTGCTGATAATATTCTTAATTGGATTTTATGCGCATTTAATTAGAGCTGTGGTTTATTTCATCATTTCTTTCTGTATTTATCTTCGATATATATACCTTTTAATGAGAATTAAGACTGCAAAGTTACAATCTATTGGTCAGAATAATTGTTTGTCAGTCTAAATATACTTTATTTAGGTCAAGGGTAAGAAGTTCAATTAAAAGAATATTTTAATTAAAACGAATAAAAAAATTAAAAATTATTTTATTAAAAAATATTCTTCGGAGAAGTAGTAATTACAATTGTTGAATGTCTTTTGAAATTCTGAGTACGATAAATGACGGCTGCTAATAATGCAAGATATAATAAAAAGTAGAGAAATCGTCGACGATACTATATAGTCCAGAGTTGTAGCCCCCAGTATTTTACTTATTTATTCCACAGGACAAAAAATTAAAAAAAAAAAAAAAAAAACGCTTTCCCCCAAAGCAATTCCTCCAAATGCAAAATTTCAAATCTCCCGTGTATTCTTCGCTCGGAAAAGCACGTCGACCAGTCTTCGAGTAGGCAATTAAAACTGCTTTCGGTCGAAATCCTGCCGACAGTCGCGAGCTCGTCCCCCCGGAGACTCGTCGCTCGGTTTCCCGCGTCCTGGAACAAAAAGCGCCGTCCATTGATTATAATCGTTTCCACGGGATTCATCAACTGCTTGACGTTGGGGGATCGCGCGAAAAAACGACAGCATGATTGAATCTCCATCCGCCGTTTCCGGCGTCCGGTCCGTCGGTGAAAACGCCGCCGGACAAAAAGTTCGATTGCTTTCTATATATATCGCCGCGGACGTACTTCCGACTTCTCCTTGCTTTCCAGCCACGACAAAGATTGATTAACCGCAAGGAGAGATTAATTATCGATCGGCCAGATGGTGCATCAGCTGACCGCTGCAACGGGGATCTTGCTTGCGGGTGTGGGTATTCGTGGCTGTTGACGTTTCCTGTTAGTCGGTGTAGCTTTAAGGCGTGTCGGATCGCTTTCCATTAACTGTGAATTTCGGAAAAGTTCAAAGTATATCAGTTTTAGGTAAAGGTTTTAATTTACTTGAATATTGAAGGTGGAGATATCAAAATTTTAAAAGGCGTTGAGACCAGAACAATATAACGTATCAGAAATTGAGGTCATGGCAATTTTGTTCTTTACTTTCATTGTTTCAGACTGAAGAGCTATTAAAATTATCGAATCTGGATAAAAATATAAAATGGTTTCAAAATATTCTAATAAACCTTGAATAATGTTTTATGTTTTAACCATTAAAAACTTAGATTTGTTGAAATTTTATTTATAGCTGAAAGTACAATAAAATGTCAGTTTGCGTTTAAGTGAATAAAGCTAGAATATAGTAAGACAATAGTATCTTCCTACATAATGAAATATTCTCTTACTTTTTAGAATATTTAGTTTGTTTTACATTTATGTACATTTATGTATCCCTAATTAATTGAAATTATCGATCGTTTAAGACATAAAGACAACATTACATCTGTAGGATCTGCTTCGCCCCATTATATATATTCGAATCTCCATGAAATCGCTTGACGAGCTGCGTATCGAAATAGCTCATCTTTCGGGGAGCTTAGCAGAACGTGTTTCGTCGTTTATGACGCAGCTCGGCGCATCAACGTCTATATCCATCGCTCTGTTCCAGGAGCATGGTTATGATGGAGTTTCAGTGAATACGGGTTGAAACTTATCCAAGATTAGGAAGATGTTATGCCGCAACCTTTTCGTATTCCGGTCTATCTTGGCTTAATCCTAAACGACTATACGGGGATTATGAGCCTTCAAGTATTATATCTATAAATGCTGAAGGATCTTTATTTCATTTTTCGCTGGCAGATTTCATAAAACGGATAGTGTCAGAATTTCGTATGGTATTTCGCGTGAAGAAGTGTCATAAAAGATATTTTTTGTTCTAGAAAGATTATACATTTCAATTTATTTCTATATAAATAATGCTCGGTGGTCATCCGTTCAAATAATGATTGAACAATCATGAAATTCACGCTTTGATTAGGTTGATATATACGTATAATAATCATCGTAAAATTAGAAGCAGCGCAATTCGAATTTGAATCAAATAGTAATGATTATGACATCCTAATTAAAAGTACATGCATATATCATCATTGTTACAAAGTCAATTCATATTCACAGTCTTTGAATAAATACTTTAATAAATATAATATTAAAATAGCATAAAATAATTCGAATGGCATTATAGGTAACTTTTAGAATTCACAAAAGTGTTATAAATCCTTGAATTAAAATCAGTAACAATAGAATTTATCGACGAGATAACTTTCGTAAAAAGTCGCTCACTGCTGACACGCGTATTTGTCGAAAGAATTCACTCCTGGAAAAGTTCTAATAAACGCAGAAGCTTCAGGATCGTTATAACGGGAAGTGCCGAAGGTTTTGATTGCACACAACGTGCCAATCAGCGAATCAGCTCTTCCAAAGGACAATTTTCCCCAACGAGATTATCTCCCCCTCTCTACTTCGGGCAACAACACGGCAGCTGCCTTGTCGACGGAAACGACCGAGCTAACGACTTTTCTTCCCGGGGCAAGGAGGAGCGGGTTATATACGTGCCACGTTCGAGCCCTTACTTAACGCGGCCATTTTTCTCGCTTAAAGCTCGGGTTATATTTGTATCGGATGGAGAGAGAGAGAGAGAGAGGCAGTCGAGAACGCCGGGAATTTCGATAAGATCGGAATTGCTCGTACGGCCGGCGATTCCGGGCACCGAGAGGAGAGTCTGAGGAAGACGTTTGCGAGAGGATGAAAAAAATTTTACGCGAGCTGATCCGTTTTTTTTTCTTCGGAGGACAATACCACTGTTTGCTAAGGTTTCGGAGATGAAATATTTCTCCCCTTCCCTCCTATACGCTCTATTCTGTCTTTCTCCGATGAATGAGGCGACGCAAAAAAGTAAATGGTCGACATCAGCGGCGAAATGACGTGACACTTTTTTGGAAAAAAGTAATTTAAGAAATGGGGGTAATTCTGCGTGACGAAATGCCCGGAAAAAAGTGATAACTTCTAAAAAATGTACAGGAGTCACACTGATGAATTCAGCTGAATTTCGAGTGATTTATTTTACGATTTCATCTTTCTGACTTTAGGAGGTATTAAGATTGACACATTCTCATATTCTAAAAGTATACGGCTGTGATTTTTTTACTTCGTAGTAGAGCTGCTGACGTCAGCCAGCCGTTAATAAAAATTTTGATTTGCAGTCAGTTGTGATAATTTGTTACTAAAACATTAGAATTTTTAAAGAATTGAGCATGAGTGATGTTCAAATATTTATTAAATCAAGAGATTTCATTTCTTAAACTAAAAATGATACTTAATTAAAGGACGCACAAGTAACGAAAATGGAAAGAAGTCTAAGATGAAAAAAGCCGTGGCGAGAAAAAAACTAAGATGGATAGGATAACGAGGTAATGAGGTGAAAAAAAATAAAAGGAAAACAATAAAAGGCCAGGAAAGGTAAAGTAATAAGAAAGGTAAAAACAGGCTGGAAGGAATAAGAAAAAGAATACTGAAATTAACAAAATAAAAAGAACAAAGAGAATGGATTAATTAATCTTATTTCTATATCGTAAAAGCAAAAAAAATACTTTTTTTTTAGTTGGAATTTTTATTTCGGAATTCCATATTAGAAACCATAATTTATATTGCTGTAAATATATAAATTCATTTTTCTCTAAATAAACAACAAACACCTTTCTCAACATTTTAAACGTTACGTTTCAGAAAAGTTTCATATTTTTAACGCTATATAGGTATATGCTCGAAGGAGCCTTCTCGAAACGAATTTTCCCTGCATCCCTTAGGCGACGGCGGCTGACGCCATCGCGCCCAGCTCCTTCCGCCGAACGCAAACACGCCCATATTTTTTTCGCATTATCCCTCACATTTTCTTCCCGGCGTGTCGCGGCAAGTAAGGACCGCAGATTAAAAACAAACATTTCCACCTCGCGCGGTGCGCCGTCGCCGCGGCAAAATCAACAGTCGTTAACCTTCCCCCGATCGACTGCGCGCGTGGCACGCGCAAAACGCCTCCGCGAATCGTTGGCCGACCATACTGGGCGGCGCAAAAGCGCAATTATCCCCGAAGTTTTCGAGCTCGCGGAGCCTCTCCGTACGATGGACCGCTCGCGCGTTTCTCTCGTTGCGGGAGCGCTCGTGATTAGCTAGGCCGCGAAAACCCAATCAGCCGCAATTGAGTTTTGAATTGCGCGTTCGCCGGGGCGATTGTTCAAGAGTCCGGCGCTGTTTTGCCGCGGGCGCCTGGTGCGTTTTAATCAGGGGCGCAAACGCGCGCATTGTTCATTATTTTTTTGGCTCGTTTGATTACGCGCAAGAGAGAAATGGTGCGTATCGTTTGAATATTTTATGATACGCATTGTTTGACATTTCGTAATTTGCTGATGTGCAGAGCAGTAATGAATTATGTCTTGATTAATTTGTATTCTAGAAAAAGTGATCGGCGTCAATCCTCTAGAATAAAAAGATCAAGGTAATTCTATAATTATTATTAGTGTGCTACATGAAAAATGATTAAATTTGCCATACCCAAGCGCTCCTAACTGATAAATTTATCAATTTCCGTTTTCGATACAACTGCGATATTAACTTTTCTCATTTCCGCAGCGAGACAACTTTTGTATATTTCGAATATTTAAAAAATTTGTAATTCATGTCTTTTTTTTAAACAATTTCATACATTTTTAATACTGTTTTAAATGCTTGATCAAATTCTACTCGATCCTTTAAAAAAAACAGGTCAATACTTTAAAATTGAATAATCATTTAATATGATCTGCCTCGAATTCCATTCCCGCATAAAAGCCCGCATACTTGAGCAATTTATGCCTGAACAAGGTTAATCTCGCGCATTTTTGGCTCACTCCAGCCGCTCCTTATTTTCCGGCTGCAATTCCGAACACTGTTTCGTTATTATTCCGCGTTCGCTCCAGCCAGAGGAGCTCTTAAATTCGCTTTAATGAAACTCCGCTCTCTGTGCGGACTTATGATTGGGGCTACAGTCGAGTACAGTAGCGAGATTCAATTTCTGACGCAGGTTATATTACTTCGCGCCTGCAAATCTCTTATACGAGATCGACCGATAGAATAATTTCCTTCGCAAATGCTCCTCGTTCCTCGTTTTCTGCATTGATTCCGCTCGTTTCTGCAGTTTGCAGTTTTAATTGCAGACTTCATTAAAAAGATTTTTTTTTAATCCACAGCGACTTTTTTTTCATTGTAAGAAAGTGTAATAAGTCTATATGTACAAAGACTGGGACTCTTCAATTATCGGTAAATACGGATAAAAAAATTATAAAATAAATGTATTTGTTTAATTTATTATTTTGCAAAATTTATACACCGCAATGCGATACAAAAGTCGTATTATTTTGCATTTCGCGCACTAAATGCATTTTCAAAATTTAATGCACAAATCTTCATCAAGCACTATGTTTAAAAGTTCGTTTTGCAGCGGAATTAAAAGAATAATTTCTTTTTGTATGAATCGCCCATTTTTCGCCGGCCAAGTCCGTAAATTTCAGCATTATTTTCGCGTGGAGCCAAGCGCAATTTTCATTCTCTCGTCTCTCGCAGCCGTACGTAACTAGCCATCCAAGGCTCCCAATTAAATTGCAGCAATTACTTAGCTGCTCGCGCGTTTTTCGCGTCCGCGCGCGCTCGCTCGTTCTCCAGTTCGTAACGTATCGCTTCAATTTTCATAATTCGCTAAAACAGCGAGAGCGAGATAGAAACCCGGGAATTTCGCTCATCGCGGCATCTCTGCCTCTCTCGAGTGTGCTTGTATCGATTATCGATTTCCGATGTATCCTAATCTCGAGTGAGAAGGCAACATCTCCGGCGTCGTAAATAAGAAGAGAGGGGGAGAGCCCAGGCGAAGCGAGCAAAAACAGAGGGAGAGGAACGAAGCGGGACAATCGGCAGGATGGCCGGGACGTTGTTTCTTGGGAGTAGGGTATGAAAAACGAGGGGGCCGCCGCTGGGAAAGTCTGCCTTCCCTTTCCGCATTTCGAGAGCGAAATTTGCTTTTTTCAATTTCGTCTGCTCGCAATCGCTTGTTCTCGTGCTGCGGAACGACGCTGCAGCGCCGATATTTACGCCTCGGTCCATTATCCTTTATGCGTCGGCGCAGGTATTTTCGCGAGTATTTTCCGGCTGTTTATTGGAAACAATAAACGCGCAAAATCGGCAGGGCCTCTTTCGCCTCATGCGCCGCTTACCGATTTGGCTGCAAATTCTTTCTCCATTTTCTTATGTACAGGTATGGGGTACTTTTTAAAATTGTTTTACTTATTTATTTTAAAATCTTTGGTATTTTAAGTAATAATGGTGGTGAGTGCATGTAAAAAATGTTATTTTAAAAGGATTTTTTTAATTTATCTTTTATTAAAAACAGTGAAGTACTTTTGATGAAGTACAGAACTATACTAAAATAAATATAGTACGCTTTAAATGAAAGATACAATGTTATGTACAAAATATATACTCACTTTTTAACTGAAATTAGAATTTTTCAAGCTACCAAACGTGACATTTCTTTGCTGGGTTCATTCTAGAACCTACTTTACATTGAAAATCTTCAGCAAATTGCTTCACATTTGAAAAAGTCACTAGGACCCGAGCTTCGTTGGGAGGATGTGGATCCTTTTGAACCAAGTATTTTTGAAACTCAAGTCTCATTTTGCTGCATTTACTTCTCGCGGCGCTTATCCAGAACATCTGTCGCGGTGTGTAGTTGAGATTAGGGAGACAAGCCTCGGAAATGTTGCTGCGATTTACCCAGTCGTTGTAAGCGAAATAAGCTGCTTTTATGCCTCCATTGTCAGCAATATTTTCACCCAAAGTAAGAATTCCATCGATCTGAACGAACAAATGAAAAATTTCACTTTTATTTTCAAACTAGTATACTTTAAATTATAAAATTCAATTATTCACCTGAACACCAAGACCTTTAACCTCAAAATTACTGTACTGATTAATCATGCACATTGATCTCTTCTTAAATTTTTTTAATGTGCTTGCATCCCACCAGTCTCTCCAATTTCCGTTTTTATCGTAATGTCTGCCCGTACTGTCAAATCCATGAATGATCTCGTGACCTACTAGAAATCCCAGTGCACCGTAATTCAAGTACTGCGGTCTATCCAGTTCGAAAAATACTCCTCTTAAAAATGCCGCCGGTAAATCTTTTTAAAATGTAAATATGTATTTCTGATCAGCAAATCAAAATCGATGTTCAAAGCAATTTATTTTAATAATATGCAGTAAATAATTAATAATATTATTAATAATAATTAATACAAATATTTTCAAGTACTTTATAAGTTGTCTTACCGTAAGTATTTGTTCGTGGCATATAATAACTATTAACCACAACTGAATTTTGGTGTTTTGTCCAATCATTCTTATTAACTGGCTTTCTTAAGTTTTTAAAATTTGTACTACTTAAAAAAGAAGTAATATTGAGGATACTTTTAAAATAATTTCCTCGGACAATTTCAAGGTCACTGTAGTATTCATTAACCTTTTGATCATTCAACAATTCATCAGAATAAGCTACATTGACATCCATTGCTTCTAATTTTGCTAAAGCATATTTCCTCGTTTTACTATCTAACCACTTAGCCTAAGGAGTATCATTAATTGTATATTAATTGTCACTAATATATTCCAAAAATACGGTTTAAATATAAAAAACTAGCAATGCATTTACCTTTTGAAAATGTTTCTCAACTTGTCCCATGATATTTTGCACAATTTCAGAGACATTCGATTTTATATTTTTATTAAAATATTTTTTTACATATATAGCACTTATACCAATAGAAAATCTTGAAAATGTTTCGTGCGTACAAATCGCGTTTCTCGGATACTTAATGTTCACATTTTTTACTGCATTCCAAAAATTCGTATCGATATTTCGAAATTCATTTGATAAATAGGGAAGAGAATATTGAACAACGCGCCATGCTAAATAATTGGCAAATTCTCTTTCAGAGACCTTTTTTAATAACTTCTCAAGGTCTGAAATGAACTTAACATTTTGAACAAGAATCATTTCATTGTAATCTAAAGAAATACCACCTCGTTGTAATATTTTGCCAAATAGTTCTAACCAAGGAATACTAGGAAATTTTTCAGATAGTTCTTTTATAGTCATACGACTCTCTTGAACTTTACTATTTAATATGATCCCCTAAAACAATAAATGTTTTATTAAAACATAGCCTATAATTTTATATTACAAAATAATACAAAAAAGATATGATTTAATTCTGTTAGCAGTTACGATATTGGTAAAAAATAATAAAAATGCTGCTTCTGGTCTCTGTCAAAATATTTATTCGAATTGTCGAATATTCGACTAATGATAATATTAAAATCATGTTAAATTGCCCTGAAGATGATTACTAAGTAATCGAAATATTGGCAACGAATTGTTTAAAAAATAAACATTTTGACCACAGAGACCGGAAGCAGCGTTTTTATCATTTTTTACTAGTACAAAAAACATTTCTATACTTTCTCTTACTTACAGCATAAAGATGATATTCGAATTCATATATTTTTCTAATTTCTTCATGAATATTATAAGGATTAGCGCCAAGAGCTACAGCAGTCTCGAAAATATAAGATTCATAGACTTGAAAAAAGTTAGCCCCTAAATTTTCACCAACGACAGTAGCTGAATTCGATAGCTAAAAATTAAAAATTCAAAACTTGAAACAATCTTTATTTAAAATAATTTTAAAAATATTTTCTCTTAACTTGTAGAATATGGTTTGAAGAGTTTCCCTCATCAATATCAACAGTTAAATGCAATGGAAAATTTAATATCAGTCTTTCATCTATAAGTGTATTAATGCTTTCTTTTCTATTGAGTTTAGTTTCATTCCATTTATCACCAAGCAATAAAGGCCATCCACCAATTTTTTCCAAGACATCTAAAATTGGGTAGTTTCCTTCTTTTTCAATATGATCTACAAATTAAGTTTTATACTTTAAAAATGTTTTGTAGTAAAAATTGTTAAAAAAAATAAAGGTTTTTGTTATACTTACTTTCATTCATGCAATTTTGATAAAAGGTTTTGGCTTTGATAAATGCATTTAATTCATTTTGTTTTATTTCTTCTATGATCTCTCGATATAAGTCCGTTGCTACTTCATTTTGTAAAATGGTATAAGCATCAACACGAATATCTTGATCGTTTAATTTTGTTTCATTCACAAACTTTCCACAAACAAACTCATAAAAATTATCACATGGATCGATATCCTGGTTCATACTTTTGAAAAGAATTGACGCTGAAAAAATTATGTACTTTTTATTTTTTGAATAATAACCAGTAGTATTTAGCTCTGCTTCTTATTCTTCCACTCAATTTCTTAGGTCTTGTAACATTCAAATTTAAATATTAAGGTACCTTCTCTTTGGCAGCTATCTGATTCACAAAATTGTCTACATGGCTCTTCAATTTTATTCAAGCTTTCTACAACATAATTATATAAAAGTGGATAAAATACGTTAATGGGCTATTACAAATTAAACTTAATAAATAGATCAATTTATTTTTTAATTTTAAGTAGTTATGAAATGTTAATACTTTTGGTGAATTGAGCAATTATAAACTAGCATTAATTTAAATATGAATTATTTTTATGAATTTATGAATCAATTTATAATACTCGTTTGAAACGTTTTTTTCGAAATTTTATTTTTTATAAAATTATATTTTAAAATTAAAATCAGTTATATTATATAACTTGTAAAGTATTTTTAAAAATGTAAATTTAATTTTACTTGCCAAATTCCACGTTGCGGCAATAAACGTTTAAAATGCAGTACCATAATACCAAAAATACTCTGAAATTAAAATAACTGCACTAATTAAAGTATGCAATGTCAGTTTTTTTCATAAAATATTTAAATATTTATCTGTATCTTTACCTGAAATTATGAAATCCTAAAGGAATCATTTCTTCTTCAGTTTTAGTCCTCTTTTTCAATTATAATAATTTATCAACTTCCTTATACTGTAGCTTGATAACTTATTGCGGTAGCTATTGAAACACATTGTCTCCTACCTCAAGAAAGTTCACAAATTCTTGTGTAATCACATATCTCCGATAATATTTAGAGTACCTTTTGAACAATTATAATTGAATATTTAATTTGAAACTTAACACGGTAACACATTTTATTTAAACGCAAAGCACAGCACAGGATGTGCTAGAGTTATCGATACTTTATTTCAATAAATACTTCGTAAGAATGGTGATTTACCAGTGTCTCTTTACTTGATTTGTAGGCAATACTTTTGAATAATCTCTTGCCTAACAGGTTTTTTCAGGAACAATGAAATGATAAAACTGTTTGAGATTACGTCAGTGAGTAAACAGATTACAATCTATAATTATGCATCGTATACAATGAATGTACCAATGCTTATGTATTATTTTCTTTAAAGAATCATCTTGAATTCTTATGTATCCATTAACGTAATTGGAACGAGGAAAAATTTATATAATTAAAAATAAAATTTTTAAATTTATATTTTCTAAAAATTATTAAAGAAATAAATTAAATTGAAAATCCTTTGAAATTTCTCAGAATTTTCCACATTCAAGATTTTCTATTTCTTTTACTAACTTCTTCTTGAGTGAAAAAATGCAAGCTCATCCTCTTTTCAAACACATCTGTTCCTGTCGCCATCGATCACTAAACGCACGCAAAAAGCTCAAGTCGACTTTATACAAAAATCTTTTAGTAAATGTTTTATAAAGTCTCTTCTTATTCATCGCGTGGACGTCAATATTATCTTATAAAATGACTCTTAATCATTGATGTATCTTTTAATTTAGATGTAAAAAGTAATATCAAATTATTATTAAAATAACAGTTTCAACACTCAAAAATAATATAAACTTGCTGTATTTAAGTTTAGTTATTAATGCTAATTTATCATTCTCGCGTAATTATAAATGATTAATTATTTTTTATGGAACAATAAATTTTCACCCCTCTGCAAATTGTGATAAACTATTTAGTTAATTAAATTAACTCAATTACGAAATCTAACACATAATCCTATTGATCTTGAATTTTTTCCTAAACCGACTCCGGAAAGACGCTGGAAATTGGGTAAAATAATCAAGAAAATCATTCCCTGCAACAGCTGTCTTAATTAGTACCTAACTTGAATCTCAGCTTGCGACATGCGCCTTACTTTCGTAAATAGATTACATGCGTTGCCGACTACGCCATTAGTCTCGAGTCTAATTAAAGTTCACGCGGCCGCGGGCCGATCCTCGTTCGCCATTTCCTTTCTTTTTATCTTACCTCCCAGCTTTTAGAGCAGCGAGGCGCGTAAGTGGAGAAAGTGAGCGGAGAGGCGCGCGACATTAAATGCCTCGACGTAAAAGTTTTACGGCCGCTTGTTTTGCTTTTGTGATTTGCTCGCTTTAGGGAGATTTAAGCGTGAATTTTTTAAAAATCTCACTTTTTCAATTTGCCCTGGCTTTAGGCGCGCGACGTACTCGCCAAAGGAGTTATGTAGTTTGAACGGGGTTTACATTGCCCCTTTATTCCTTAACGTGCCGTGTAATTTGCTTTTTTGGAGGAAAATTTTCATCGAAATAAAGTTTAGTTTGACAATTAACGAGGTATACTCGACATTTTATTTTATTGTTATTTTTAAAAGTTAGTGAGTTAGTTACTGTGCAGAAATTGCCGTTATTAAAAAATAATTTGTATATAGACTTCATAATATTTGAATGATAGTTAACGAAGCGGTGAAAGTGTTTCAAACTTTTATATTTTATAAGCATAAGTACATTTACGCTGACACTTCACAGTTACAAATTTCAGTTAATATTTGTAAAGGCTAAAACAATTAAATAAAATAATATTAAAGCATTTTAATCATCTTATATTGGTACAAAAAGTTATTTTAATTTATTTTAGCTCAGAAACATCTGCATTTTACAAATCAAGTCAAATTATTGAAACTTTTATTTTTAGTACTTTCTAATGATTGATGTCACTTCTATAGAAAATAACCAATCCAATCTCCAATCATTTCTATAGAAAATAACTGTAAATAATATATAATTAATTACAGCTAGAAAACTAAAGTAAAAAAAAAACAATTCAGGTAAACCTCCTACTCCTAAAATTTTCGTAAAATTGAGAATTGTCACGTACAAGCGATCAGCGACGGCGTATAACTTATTATTCGCGCCTCGCACTCGATCTCACCTGACTATACTTCGAACGTACTACCGCCGACATCACCCGAATTGACTTTCTTCCAGTCGGCGGGAAATCAGAATTCTTTCGACCCTTGCACCCGAATGAGCGAAGACTCATTCTCGTTATTTCCTTTCGATGTGAAAAAAATTTTTTCCTTAGCTGCGGTGCCTTTTTGAAAAATGACAACTGACACTGCTGCGACGATCGATGCTGCTCGTTGGTTTCAAAATCAAGCGATATGATTGGATGAATAATTTTTCGTTAAATTATTTTTTTATTCGCCTATTTTTGTGTTAAATATCGAAGAATACATTTTTAATTAATCATGTAATTTGTTATCAAGATTTTTTGTTCTGTAGTGATCTCGATAAGTTTCAAAATTTAATCTGTAATCGCTTAGAAAGTATTCTATTGTAATAAATTTGATCTCGAAAAGTTACTTTTTCAGATAGGGTGTAGATGGTTTCCCGGAGAATTACCTAATAGCAAATTCCGAACAGATCCCTTCGAAATTACATTTCTCTCCACTCAGTTCCAATTTGCATACCTTTCGAATTACTAGCAAAATTTTTTTACAATATTTTTCAAAAAGTTTTAGTATAGTAAAAGTAGGTCAAGAAAAATTTTTGGTCAACAGCAAAAAAAGATTTTTTTTTATATATCTGTTAGAAAATATTTCTTCTATACATATATTACGGAACTTCTGCATTTCTAAGAACTTCACATCTGATATTTATGCCTTCCCATGTCTTTAAAATGGGGTGGCTTGCTGCCACAGCGTTACAAGAAATTGCTGTTCGTCCGATCGATTTTCCTGCATAAAGTGCATGACCAAGCGAGAGCATTTTATTTACCTTATAATTTTTTCTTTTGTTTTTACCCTATAACAATAATTTATGCTTTATATTAAATAATATGAAATCAAACCAAACAAAATCATATCTATTTGCTACACTTTTTTTATTTGTGCAGCCTACTCAAATTCTAATATGATTCTTATTATTTTCAATATGTAATGTAAAAAATTACTTAGGTAATCTTTAACAAATGAATTTTAAACTAGAACAACTCTGAAGAAGGTAATGCACTTGCAATAAAATTAATCCCAGAGGACCATGAATGCTTATTCTGTGCCACTGAAGACATGTAATTCTAGAAACAGCCATTAAAGCGCATTTATTTTTATTTCGAGCCGTCTTTTAGTTATTGACATTTTCTACACATCTGTTAATAAAAGAATGTTTTTGCTTAAATATTACTACACAACTGTACAATTTTTGTACTGAAATATTTTATAAATAATTGCTTCTAAAAATCAATTATTTTAGGTTTTACGCAATCTACCATTAAAAATGTAATTTAAAAAAACAAATCAACGCTAAATTCTATCTAAATAGCTCATAAAAGTTTCTGTATAACCATTAATGGTGCGCGGATTATCCAGAATATTGTCTAAATTCACCATAATAATTTTACGCTTGAGACGTTTCTTCTTTTTACCCAGAACTGGAACTTGATCTATTAATGGGAGGTCTATGCAAAACGTGCATATTACGGTGGTTACCATTCGGATTCTGAGCTTCTTCGATAAATCTCATATTTCCATAGAGTCTCGTGAATTTTATCGGGGTTGATGAATCGCAATTAGGAGGTCCGCTACTGAGAACTCCGGCGATATTGTGGTTGTAAATTAATCCAGATCCGCTGTCCCCCTATAAATAAAAGATAGCTTAGACAAATCTAAATTTGTCTGAAGAAAATATTTATACTTACGAAGCAAGCTGTACGAAATATTGTTTCTCTATTCCTCACACAAATCATTTTTTCGAACATTGGACATTCATCTCTGCCGAGTATTCTAGTATTCATAAACCTATTTACAGCATTACCGGAACTCCTTGCACGGGGCTGGCCATTGACGTATTCAAGTATATCATACCCAAATCCGCAAAACCTAGTTCGTCGATTGACACCCTCATTAGAGTGTGGATCCAATACTGCCAAAGGCACGATCGCTAGCCTGTCTGGATGTTGATGAACGCCTAAATTTTCGCTTAACTAAAAACACAACCCGCCTATTAAGTATATCAAAATATTTATCAATTCCACTGTATCTTACCTCGGCAACAGCTAGATCTGCGTAAAGTAACCGTCTGCTGGACCCTGAGGGGATAAAAACTCTAATGATATCTCTTTCGATTCCTGGTCCATTCTTTTGGTTTGTACCCGCTATAATTTTTGTTGTGCCATGGGGGTAGCGGAACTCTTCAATAAAGCTGCTTTCTACGGTCAAGAAACAATGAGCGGCGGTCAGAATGTGTCTCTCACTTATGATGCTACCGCCGCACGTTTGTTCGTATAGATTTTCTGGACCTTTCTTTCTGTGAATGGATACGTGGAACTTAAAGAGATGACCAGCATCAGGTATGCCATTGATTATGGGAGATGCTGTCGTATTTGGCGCTGTAAAAGGCAGGCGAATATTCTTTGAAGACTTCGAAAAAAGATAAAATTTTGAACGATATTGCACACTATGTATTTAAATAAAGCCGACGAAGCAAATAATTTATCCTATATTATTAAGTAATTTGAATATACTCACCGTAATAAAGCAGATTCACTAAAATTAAGAATAAAAAGCAAAATAAATTGTGCTTCATTTTTGTAATCTAGTTGCCGAGAGTTGAGTCGAATATAATAACTGTAGTACTGTATGTAACAACTAAATTGACTGTTTCCTTAAGGAAGGAAAAATGTCTTGTCAGAACTTTTTCGTTCCTAATTGCTTTTTATAGTTTAAAAAACTATTAATGTGCTACAACACGACGGTTATAAAAAATTTTTAAGATAATAAAAATGAATTTATTATTTTTTTTTATTATTTTTTTAAGTCAGTTTCTTAATAGACTGATAAAGTTTGCTTGGAACAAACGCACTCATATTAAAAAAATCAATATTTATTTATGTTGTATTTATTCGTATAACAGAAAGTACATTTTTTTAATACGCGTAATTTACATCATAAAAGACAGAAATTTCGTTTGGTTTCTGACTTTTTGAGTAGTAGCACTCTTCGCGTGAAATATTCAGGGGCCAGGAAACCGCGCGCGCATCCCTACGAAACGAGCGAGGCAGGAGCAGTAGACGAATGCACCACCGGTCGGGATTTCGAGTTAGAAAATGAAAAGTGACAATTTGACGTGAAAGAAAAAATGCTGCTTCGTTTATGTGCGAAAAATTGCAGGGATTTGCGCGTGACGAAGAGTAAAAACAAGGGATAGACTTTGATTTTGAAAGATGAACTGAATTACAGGATAAAATGGGAAGATTAGAAATAAAGAGCAGAAAATTGTTTCGAAAATTTGAAAATGGAAATTCATGTTCTGTGTTTTTCTAATTTTTGTTGCATATAACCTTTCATAATTTCAGAACTTTGACGTACGCTAGGTCGTAAGGAGAATACGTATCAAAAGGAAAAACGGAAAGGGGGGAAACTAAAAAAAATCTCTTTTTTCTTTCTTTTAAATTTAAGAAAAAAAAATTAAATTCAATAGAGCACAGCGGTAAATTTATAAAAAAAAGACGATTTCGCGGACGAAGTGATAAAAAAAAAGTGGCCGCAAGACAGGTCAGCTCTTCCGTATCCTCTCAGGCTTCCCTTTTCTTCAGCCGATGAGCGAAGTAAATCCGCACTAGGCGAGAATGAGGGCATAATTCCGCTTGTGCCGGCGAACAAAAGTGCACTTTCAACAAGGAATTTACCAGGAGGTGGTCGGGGTTTGTGCTTGGACCGTCGTGAGTCGACGCTGGAGCGGAACTGACGATCTGTCTCCTAGGCCGTTCGGGAACGAAATGCGCGAAGCGCCGCAGTCTTTTCGACTTTGCAGGGGTTTTCGCTGGAGTGGGAGAGTCACATGATCTCTCCTACTCCTGGGGGACGAGGCTTCTTCCCGCGGACCCCCGCGAACTCCCAACGTCTTAGCGGAAACGCCTGAGCTCGGAGCTTCCGCGGAAGTAAACACCGTGACCTGCTCTCTACGAAGAAAAAGGCGTTCGGGAAGAGCAGCTGAAAATCAGCCACTCTTCCTCGCGGACATCAAATCCCCCCCTAGATTGACGACTTTTTCTACGATTTAAAATAAAGAAAATTAAATGGAAATATTCGCGCGCGCGATGCTCTACCGTAAAATAATTAGTTATTTTAGCAAGTTGTTTTGGAGTGGAACATGGAACATCCAAGATGCTTGTTGCGTCTGAAAGAGTTTGCTTTGTATTTTTTTTTAAATTATATGTGAAATTAATTGTGAAATCCAATTACTAATATTTAACCTATCTCTTGTTAATATAAGTTTTATTGGTAAATTATTTGAATTTGATGCATATGACTTTTTCTTACTACAAAACTCTTGTTGGACAGACAAAACTGATGCAGGCAATGAATGTTTCCTCTTCAGGTTAGGAAATTCAATAATATTGCTTCTTAATTCTTTTTCTTTATTATTTGATATTGTAGATAAAGATAACTCAGGTTTTGAACTTATTTGTAATTTACAAGTAGTATTCACTTGAAGACTTTGAATAGTTTCATTTGTCTTTGAAGTGTTGAGAATATTTTTGGTATTTAATACGTGTAGGTGTGAGTTAAGAGAACAGTCACTGCGTGTGTAAACACTCTATGTAAACACACTAATCTGTAAGTTAGGAAAGTAAGAGGGAAGCTTCATCGCGTTAGTCTCGGACCTGCGGTTGTAGCTGTAAGACGCAAAACGAGAAAGGTAGAAATCAGGCGTGTCGCAGTGGCGGTTGGTTGACGCTCCTTTGTACATAATATATATATATAGCCAACAAATTTGTATCGACGCAAAGAATAAACTACAATTGTTTTTCGCATCAGTGTGTTGACTTCTTCCATAATCTATAACATGAAGTTTTTGAAACGGAAAACTTAAATGAAATTATGGTTTCTACTACACTATTGCCTATCTCTTGAAGATCTTCATATTCAGTATTTTGCCTATAACAGGAAACAGGAGAATAGTTAACTCGTTTATCAACTGTTTTATCGGTGTTATTTTTAGATTCTGTAATTTCTTCCTGATTCTTTGTCAGAAAACTTTTGCTCGTTTGTCGATCGTAAGGTTTTGACACCAATCTCCTTACCACTATTTCGAAATTCGCGGCATCTGAGAGCGTGAAATTCCGGGCGAGTACACGCTCTGCAACCTCTGGCTGCCGACCTCTGTCTACAGCCGGTGAACTCAACATCTGTGATGCTTGCTGCTGCCTAGCAAGGTCGATACGTTGCTGCATTGTCTCGTCGTACTCCAACGACCACTCTCCAGGGCGAGGGACAGTGCGATCTATCAACGTGTAGCTTGGAGTTTGTCCGAAGATGCAATTTTCTCGTCGGCGAAGCGCGAAGAGAATTGCGGACAGGTGCAGATCCCTGTCGCGCTGCTCCCCGCCGACGATTTTGAGTCGGAGCAGCTTCTTCAATTCTTGGTTTCTCATCTCGGTTGGATTTGCCTGCGGGTGGTAGGCAGGGGTTGTGTACGACTGTACCCCCATGATTGACACTGCTTGCTGCCAAGCCGGGCCTCGGGATTGAGGAGCGTTGTCACTTAACACAACGCGAGGACAACCCCAGCGCATGAAAACTTAATTTGCCAGGATAGGCGCAATAGCCTTTATTTCTGAGATCGAGACAGAAAAAGCCTCTACCCAGCGAGACATTAAATCGGTTACTACAAAGATAAACCATTTCCCTCGCGACGTACGCAGAGCCGATTAGGTCTATCGCGACCGTGTCCCAAGACACATCCGGCTGTCTAGGGCGTGGTTCGCCCTTTGCTAGACTTAGAAGCCTTGCTGAGGAGGCAGGCGGCATAGCGGCTGATAGCGCGGCGAACATTCTCGCGCATTCGTGGCCAAAATTTGATTTTGACCTAAAGAACACTTGGAAATAGAGCATGTCAACTCCTAAGTGCAAAGTTTCTCAAACACTTTTTACAAGCGAGTGAAGTGCTCGTCCCAAGTTGACAAATAAATTACGAAAATCGTCTAGGTAAGAACGGATGAACGCGACCCTATAACCGGCCAAAACATCCTGATGAAGCATCGTGATGAAACTATTGAAGCACCCGGGTGCGATTTTTATCCCAAATGACATCATGCGCTACTGGTACAGGCCACCGTCAGGCGTAGCGAATAGGGTCAGGGGTTTAGTTCGGTTGTTCATGGAGATTTTCCAAAAACCTTGCTTTAAATCCAGTGTGCTAAAGATCTTCATGTTGCCTATATCTTTAATTACCACGTTGATTATTGGGAGGTTGTGTGACGTAAAAAAGTAGCGAACTACTCAAATTCTAATATGATTATTATAATTTGCAATATGTAATTTAAAAAATTACTTAGGTAATCGTTAACAAATAAATTTTAAATTAGAACAAGTCTAAAGAAGGTAATGCACTTGCAATAAAACTAATCCCAGAAGACCATGAATGCTTATTCTGTGCTACTGAAGACATGTAATTCTGGAAACAGCCATTAAAGCGCATTTATTTTTATTTCGAGACGTATCTTATTTACTGACATTTTCTACACACCTGTTAATAAAATAATGGTTTTTCTTCAGTAATTCGTTTTTTAATTATCCTTTTAATGAAATATAATATAATATTTTATGAGAAACTACACAATATTAAAAAATATTTCATAAGAAAGCTCATAAAAATTTCTGTATAACCATTAATGGTGCGCAGATTGTCCAAAATATTGACAAAATTCACCATAATAATTTTACGCTTGAGAACGATTCTTCTTTTTGCCTCGACCAAATTGTAACTTGATGCATTATTGGGAGGTCATCAACTAAGCGGTTACGGCCTTTTTTGCAAAACATGCATACTTCTGTGGTCACCACGCGGATTCTGAGCTTGTTCAATAAATCTCATATTTCCATAGAGTCTCGTGAATTTTATCGTGGTCGATGAATCGAAATTTTTAGGTCCATTACTGAGAACTCCGACGATACTATTGTTGTAAATTAATCCAGATCCACTGTCCCCCTATAAATAAAAGATGGCTTAGACAAATCTGAATTTGTCTGAAGAAAATATTTATACTTACGAAGCAAGCTGTACGAAATATTGTATCTGCATTTGTTACACAAATCATTTTTTCGAACATTGGACATTCATCTCGGCCGAGTATTCTAGCATTCATATACCTATTTACAGTGTTACCGGAACTACTTGGACGGAGCTTTCCATTGTCGTGTTCAAGTATATCATATCCGAATCCGCAAAACGTAGTTCGTCGATTGACACCCTCATTAGAGTGTGGATCCAATACTGCCAAAGGCACGA
>UCOL01002952.1:0-21964 GCA_900474335.1 Ormyrus nitidulus | reverse complement strand
ATCCCTTTCTCTATCTCTCTGTCTCTCTTCTCACTCTCGCACGCACACGTATACACACAAACACACGGCATGCGCACACATGCACGCATAGACACACACACACACACACACACACACACACACACACACACACACACACACACACACACACACACACACACACACAGCTAGAGCTGCTAAAAATTTCATCCGCTGAAGGACTAAGTAATACGTCATCGCTCCCCGCGAGCACGTCCGGAAAAGGGAGCAAAAGGACGACCGAAAGAGAGAAATGGCTACATTGTTAGGGCCGGGTGCGTAGCGCCGAGGAAGGAGAGTTGAAAAGTTCTCAAGTGGGTGCTCGAAACTTCGAGCTGCGCCGTCCGGTCGAAAGCACGAGAGAGGAATGGCGAGTGGAGTTGGGTTTATGAAAAATTTTAATCACGCTTGCTTTACGATCCGCGCGTGTCCCGAACGCTCAAAATATCGCTGTATGCGCACGTTACGCGCGATGCCTGACCTTTTTCATATACTCCCCCATATCGCGGATTGCCGAGTATCGAAGACTAGGAATTCTTGCCTACCAAAGGAGAAGGAATTTTAAATTTACTTTTTCAGGCCCATTTATTTGTTTTTCCAGATTTAATCCGCTTATTGTTAATTTATTTTAGTACAGCTGTTCTTATTTCAAGTATTTTGTACGTTCAATAAGGTTTATTTTTAAATTTAAATCAATTTGTCACAAAATCCGATTTATTCTTATAATGAATAATGTAATAAAAAATGTATAACATTAAACATTAAACTACATCAAAATGTATGAAATTCGATATTCACTAATTAAAGCTCAAAATTAAATATAGAACTTTAATTTACAATGCGCATAAATTAAAATTATTTTTTTAGACACAGTTTCTGTTTAAAATATACTTGAAAATGCTAGCACATTGAAATTTCATGAAGAACTAGAAAATGTAAGATGATTTCTAATGCATAATTATTACAATTATCATAATATTAGAATATTTTAAGAACCAACCGCGTACCAAGTTTTAATGTATATACATGAAAAATGATTTATAACTTTTACAAACAACCGTTGTTCTAGATATTTATAATAACTCAATATAGATTTACAACCGCAAACTCAATTCACACTGTTATGTAAGTTACTGCAAGGAAAACATTTTATTGCAAATAAAATTTATCGCAGCTGTGAAGCCATATTCTTGCAGAATTCACCTTGGGAAAGATATTTTTAGAAAGGTAGTCACTAAAGTATCATCGTCTTCTTTCTTTTATTTCTTTTATGTCTTCTTTATTTTCCGTTCGTTTTTCCATAACTGTTCCTTTTTTTGTTCAATTCCGCTATCTCGCTTCTTTTTTATTTCCTACTTTTTTACATTCGATCGCATGCATATTTTACCAGCTAAATGAGACTAACTATCAATAAACACATACTGGCGTACATTCTTCATTGCAAATCATATAATTATCTCACTTTGATTAATTATCATATAATTATAGCACTTCCGTAAGAGAAAGAGAGAAAGAGCGAGACGATAGACGGGGATGGAATGTGCCGTCGTTGTATGGACAGGATCCCCTTAACTCATATCACAGTATGTCACCGGCTTAATCTAATTCACGATCATTGTCCGTCGTAACTCACTCGAGAATAATTGCTCGATCAATATTTCTATGCTTGGATATCGTTTCTCCAAAGCAAATTCGAGGAGGAGAGGAGAGGGAGGCACGTGAACTCGGAGCCCGACTCTTGATATGGCACGTTGCAATCTTTGGTTATCAGCAGTGGCTCACTTAGCACATCGATGATTTATTACCCCAGAGTCTTCGTATACACTCGTACCCTTTCGCTTTCTCCCTTTCTCCAGCTATTTGCAAGTCTATGCAGAGTACACCGATAATGCGAAAAAGTTTAAAAGGAGTAATTGCTACACCTTTCATCAACCTGGAGATAAATTTGTAGACTTTTATTAGATTTTAGAATACAGTATTGTAAAATTTCAAATTGTGAAATCTGTATATTTTACTGTACTAGCAAAATCCAACGCGCTTCGCGCGTACTATTTTCTTTTTTTTTTTTGGGATTGAATACGAATTTTTTCAATAAAATATTAATTTTTTTATTTTAAGTATTTTAATTTAATTTCAATTATTTAGTTTCAAATATTTATGAAAATTCAAATCTAGCGGATGTATAGCAAATTCTCGCGCCTGTTCCTTACCGACCAATCAAAATCAGTCTTTAAAGGCTTCACAACATCGGGCCATCACTTTTTAGAGAGAGGCTTGAATATTAAATTTTATGAATATCATTTTTTTTTTAATATTTTCAAAATAGGATTTCCAGTCTATGGAGTAACTATATAGTGTCGAAGAGAATTGTTGTCAACTCATTTTCAAATTTTAAATTACTTTTTGGCACTCCGTGCGCAAAACTCGATTTCGCTCACGATTGAATAAAAACACACACTCTAAATCAAGCCTTGGACACGTTGTATCAAAAAGTATTATTTTGTGCGTGTGTTTTTATTCCACCATGCCCGAATCGAGTTTTGCGCACGGAGTATCAAGAAATCAATTTCGTACTTGTATCGAAAAATACTATTATTCGCACTGTATATTCGTTCGTAGTTTATAATTTATTTAAACCTAATTTAGACATAGATAGCAAGTTATTTATACGCATATCGCATCCTAACTTGATGCATCATCGCAATCGCAGTTCTATATGTATGAATCTAAGATTCTCCTATAAAGTAATCTAGTAATTTTTTTCAGTGTTTGTTCTTGGTTTGCTGCAACTTCTTTCTATCCAAGACACATTTACAGATTTAAATTCTTTTTTTTCAAAAATCTTTAGAAGCTTTTATAAATTGTATGCAGAATCGAAAATAGTGGTATAGAGAATAATGCAGCAGTTTAAAACGGATCCAACTTGGATTGGAATAACTTAAGTTAAAAAACGATTTTTTAAAGCTCCAGACACTTAAAAAAAGACTAAAAGCAGAAGATAAAGATAAAAAATGAATTATTAAAGTTCTTAAAGTAGAAGTTAAGACAAATATTTGATCATTTCATTTGCCTTTTAATCAGCGTAACTCCCGAAATCCAATCTCCCGTACCGAACGTATTTTTTTGCAAGTCACATCGTATATCAACATTTCAATCACGAATCGGCCGTGTAACCAGCGAGATTAAGGAAATTTTTGCGAATCAAAAGGAAGAAAGTGAAAAAAAGATCAACGATTAGCATAGTCCTCAGCGGTTGAGCAAACGTCGGCTCTAACTATCTGCAGCTCTCAGCTTTCATTCGCTTCTATGAAAGTTTCGTCCGGCCGATTCACTAAGGCACAAGCTCTCAGAAATAGGTATGGAATAAAACTTCATTCCGCGGAGATGAAAAGCCAACTTTGGCGGCAGCCATCTGATAATATACCTTACTGCCAAAAGGTCGAACGGGGAGGGCCATAATTGCTCTGGAAATCTCATCGATAGGTCAGGAGACGTAGAAAGAAACGGCGCCGGCTGCGGGCAATGAAAGTCGAAGGAGAGAAAGAGAAGAAATTAGAGAGAGAGAGAGAGAGAGAGAGAGAGAGAGAGAGAGGGAGAGAGAGAGAGAGAAGAAGCCGTGCTCGAGAAAAATAGGGTGGGAAAAAGAGAAAAGCAGCGGAAGTACTCGATTCATCGTGAACGAGTTCGCGTTCGCGCGTACCTATTAAGCTACGGCTCGGCGAATCTGTGTAATGGAGCGCTTTGATTTGTGCGGATTAAGATCGAGAAGAGTGGAAAAAGAGATACAGTAAGTTTCAGAAACTGCTAAGAAACTTTTTTTGCCTTATCTCGGAAAGCGGAATGAAAACGAGCAGTTCTCCCTGTTTTTCGGTAGATGTTCCAAGTAATACAAGTGTAGTAATACTGATCGATATTTATTACTTGGAATTACATCTTTCACGTATTTAAGTGTAGAAACATTTGATTCGATGTACTCTAATTTTCTAAGATTTTCTTGCAGACCAAATACTTAAAATCACGAAATATTAGAATACTCTAATAGAAATTTTTCAATCAATTGAAAGTCATTCGATATCACCTTAACATAATTTCCAATCCAACTCCGGCAACGCAATCTTCGAAATAGGAAGCACTTGACAATTTGCTTATGTCGTGCTCCAATGCTAGCAATGCCCGTACAAGTGTAGTCCGGGAGATTGTTTCTCGCACGTTAACCTCCTCTCCTTTCGAGTGGAAGTGCTGTGGCCAGATGGGAAAAAAGACAACGTCCCTAAGTCGAGCTAGAAGCAACAGCCACATCCGCAAGATAAAGGAATGCCAGCTTTTTTTTTTTTTTTTTTTTAATGATTTGAGCAAGTGGGTACTTTAATAGCTACGTAAATTGAAATACTTTCTTCGACTGTTTTCGCCCTTAATTTATTGATTTAGACGCTGTAATTTTAGACATGGAGAGTTTCACTAAATATTTATTTCGTTTTTCTTTGTCTATTGTGCGGGCGATAATAGATTTTCATATTTTTTGCAGCCAGTGAGTCACATTAATCAAGCAAAAAATGTAGGAATATATTTCTCAAGAATATTTGGGTAAACAACTTTAAATTTATGATACTTTTAAAACATGATAAATATAAACTTGAAAAGTAAATTTGATGCTTATAAGTCTTTTGGCACTTGTCTTCTTTGAAATAAGTATCATACCACTTATCAAGGTTAATTCAAATTCCTTGACTTGCTACATATTCCATACCTGAGCAGACCAAATATTCGATTACTCTCAAGAGATTTAGACATGACCATCCAGTGACAGATATTGAACATACACGGTTTAAACGGGTTCCCACAAGTGGTACAATACTCAAATAGCTCTGTGGGGAATCAAAGACAAAAAAGTCATCAAACATGAGAAACAGAAGGCTTTATTACATTTATTTGTATTTTCATTCAATTGTTTTATCGGCGTTTTTATTAGGTTCATTTTAAGCAGAAAAGAATGGAATTAAGCAGAAACAAGTTTCTTTTGAGGAAGTAAGAATGCCGCCAGAGTACCGTAATGACTAATTTGGATGTGATGAATGTGGTGTGCACTAAGATTCAAACCCGTAATACTAATGCTTCAGCTCTGAGGATCTTCCCAGTCGCATTAAATAATTCCTTTTATGATACCTTTCATAAATTAACAGTATTCGATTCTGAACTTCCCTCTAAAGGATTCCTCTCAAAGGGTTTTATGAGTACTTACGTGATCTATTAAGCATAAAACTTTCTTAATCTGGCATTGCACAAATATTTAAATAAATAAAAACATAAAACAGATTAATGGAAACGAAAAAGTGACAAATAAAATCGCAGGAAACATACGCAAGAATAAATATTCAAGTAAATTAAGAAAATAAGAAAAGAAAATGAGAATATATGGAAAAGATACGTACATAAAGTACGCAAGGTATAGGTAGACAGTAGAAGAGAGAGAAGGGCAAAAATCTTCAGTAGCCGTTGTTTTCTAATTTCCTGTTCGGTGAATGTACGGGGTGCAATAACCAGATGTCGATGTTACGTTCTGCTCGTACAGAAACCTCAAACATTCTCCACATCCGTGTGCACCATCCTTTTGTAACGGTAGGAAAATGGGGACACACACTGGACAGGCGGCCATTATTTTGTCTCTGTAGGGCTGATTGATTGAGACAGGAAAACGGGAACAAAGATCAGTTTAGTTCCACCGTACAATTGCAAAGGAATTCCGGTGAAACGATATGTTTGGAAAGCTGAGCTTTATTTGACTTTCTCGTCGCATTCCGATCTCTTACGTAACACGAGAATCTCTCCTATTGTCCGGGCTCCTTTCGATTTTAAACTTTCTCTCGGCAATTTACAGCATTTCTTTTAGCGCATTTTTGAATAATTTCAATGTATGAAAGTAACAAAAATTAATAATAATCAGATATAAAGATAAAATATTTTTTAACCGCATCTTCTTACCTAAACCTTTTTCAATATTATTTAGGTCGAAATGTCAGATTATCTCTTTTGGAAATTTATGCAGCAGTAAGCTTCTAAGCGAGGGATTAAGTTATCAGAAATTTTCGAGTGAACAAATAGCCGTTGTAACGTAACGCCCAACGAATACCTAGTAAATGCATTTTGTCTTCGGGAGGATAATGAAGGTGTAGACTCGGCAGACGCTTGCATGTACGCTATCTTTTACGAATGATGCAGGCACTAAGGATGCGTCTCTGAAGCGCATTTGTTATCCGATAATACGATGCAGAACGCTGATTTCGCGCACCTGAACGAGCATTAAGTAAATTACGTATCCATTAGACGAGCTCCTGTAATGTGAATTTACGAGGTGATTTGTGCTTCGCGAATGTTTTAGTCGATTCGCTTAATGAGTATTTAAAATCATGTTACGTCAGTTTCAAAGACCTTTAAGTATTGGACAAATATACAGATACGGCATATTAAAATGCAATTAGATAATTATTTGCTTTTTGCGAAACAGTTGTTTACTGCTTTTCTGAAATTTATTGACGTTAATACGTTATGATCGCAAAATAAAAGGAATTTGTATTTAATTACTAATTAATTTTGTTTAATGACGATCGTAATATTTAACAAAAATAAAAACAATCATATAGAAAAAATTTATTTACTTACAAAATGAGTAAATGGCGAATTAATTCTTGATCTTACTGCTAGATCGCAGATTCATCACCACGTTGCCCAGTTTTAGTACTGTAAAGTAAAGGCAAATAATTTTAGCAGACGTTAATTACAAATAACAAATTATCAAAAGTAATTTTTCGATCTTTGTATTGAATTAAACATTATTTTTCGATATGGATTACAATTTTTACGTTTTTTGATTTCAATTCATTAAGGGAAAACGGGGCAAAACGCCAGTGTGGAGAAGAAGACGCCACTTTGCTATGTTATAGTACATTGTGCAACAAGGGGAGAAAGTAAGCTATTTCTAGCGTGGGAGAGGTGTTTTGCACGAATACTGAGTCGAGGCAGAGACTAGTGCTGAAAACCTCACCCGAATCTTTCTTTTTCTAGTTAATAGAAGAAATAAACTAAAGTCGATCGAAAGTAGAGAAAGGTCAATGGTAATCGGCTCTTGCTCTCGGCGCGTAGTGGATTATAATGTAGCAGCTATTATGCTGCCTCTTCGCCTTTCTTCATCCGCAAATCTCGCAAGTCTCTCCTAGCTCATTAAATCGATTTCCGCAACGCAGCCGCTCAAAGGCTAATGTACTGCGCCTGCTTGAGCGCGCGTTCGCCTGAATGACAGAAGCGCAATAATAGAGCGGAGTTTCGGTTATTGTTAATTTCGCGAATGCGAGTCCCGAGAACTATGCGTCCGCTGCGGCAGGTCACTGGGCTGTGCGAGAATATTCAGAGACCTTCCCCTCCTCGTCTCTCCCCGTCTCTGTCGTGCGCGATAGCACTTAAGCAGTTGGGGGGAGAGCGCAATGCGAATAACGCCCTATCGATCATACCTAAACGGAAACGGAACGACCCGAGAGGTTAATTCGGCCGGCGCTTTGTATGGAAAACGCTGATGGCACTTGCTGCGACTGGCTCGGTCGTACCCCCCCGACCTCTTCTTCTCCAGCGGGACAGGAAATTGAATTTGTCGGCTAATTTGCTGGCTTGTAAGATAATCCCCCTCCGGACGAGCAGAAACTTTTCGACTGCTTGCTCTTTTTTGCCGGAGGGAGCGACGTGCTGTTTTACCACGTCATAAATTAAGTTCTCGGGGGTGCTAATTTGAGAAAATTAAAGTATTTTCATTCTGTAAAATTATTTCAGCGGGAACCGGGAGATTAAAATTTTATTAGAACTGTAACCTAGAACAGCAATGCTTTTAGTAGCGTTACTCTGATCACCATTTTATATTACATTCCTTACTACTATCTGTTCTTTAAAACTTTACTAATTCGGCTGACTATAGTAAAGTAAAGTAGGCGTTTATACAGTAACTTCACACAGTATTAGGATTTTGATCAATATTTAAACACGTTACCATGAATAACTTATTATAAATTGTTTCACTTGCTTCAACAAACTTAAAGACTAGCCTAATATCAACTTGTAACATTATTCAAAAACTCAATCTTATTAGAAAGTTGTTATAGAGGTTTGAAGAAAGCGAGCGATTTTCCAGCAATAAACAATTTCACAGCAGCAAAGTCCGTCATCCTCATTGTCAGAGGCAGTCGCCTCGCTATATTTAAAGGCCACCGAGGAGTAATTTCACTGCGCGCATCAAGAGTGGCAGCGTTGTAAAAGCCTACGGGCGAGATCGTGGCAATGGTGAAATCGTAAAAGCGAGACAAGTGAAAGAGGAGGAGTCCGCCGTGAAACTTGACACGCCATTCCATGCGTAGTTCACCTCGCCTTCTCTACGTGTGCACGCAGTATACGGAAATCGGATTTTATTTCTAGGACGGTTGATGTTAACTTTCAACGCAACTTCTCTTTGCCTTGTACTTTGCACGTGAAACTTGCGTAAAGCCTGCCTTTCTGCTACTGCCGACGAAGCCATTATAATCACCTATTTCACTGATATTTATTTATAAACTCTCGAGCAAAAACTGTTTAATTCTGATCAATTGCCGATCCAGTCAATTTCAACTTTTTACGTTTCCACGAAGAATTTATTTCTACTCGGCCGGTAGACATCCGGTTTCACGTCTTCAACTTTACATTAGCAATTAAAGTTAGTTCTTTCTGCAATAGTTTGTTTTAGTAGTGCATCGTAGTTTATCAAGGTAAAGACGCTCAAATTATTTTTATCATCAAATTAAGTTTTTAATTAAAAAATTTTACAGCTGCTTGTACATATTTAATCGTATATAGTTGTTTCGTATATTTTACAGAATCTTCATTTTCATAAAGTTACTTGATGATTATATTAACATCGATTTTTTGCTGCTTACGGGGATGCTTTCGAAATCTATTCGCAAGAAAAATTACAAGTTTAAAGAATTTCTATTTAAGACTTGCGTGCTTCATAAAATTTAAATAACTGCTCTCTTTTATAAAAAAAGCACAGCTGGTTCATAAGCAACAGTTTTTTTCATTGTATTTTAAACTGTGAGAAAGTTCCTGTCGTTCTTTCACAATCATTTGATGAGAAAAAAGAATTCCGCAGATAGATAAAAGAAGAATGAAGAGGAAGATAAGAGAAAGGAAGGGAAACGAGAGCTGGTTTTGTTCGCGCGCTTATTAAAGAAAATCTAGGACGACATGACGGGTTCGGATTCAATTCGTTTCTTGGTCGGATTACATCCTCTTTGATGCAGAACGTTTAATTTCTATTAGATTTTATAGGAAACAAGTGGATTATATAGTCTCCCTTTCCGAATTTCTTAGACGGGATATAAGACTTACCCTTTTGTCTCATTTGCCGCTCTTTAGCCTTCCATTGTAATTTAGTATTCTTTTGCAATACATAGACGGGATCCATCTATTAATTATCATTTTATATCTCGCGTAATTCGTCCATTTGCCTTGTTTCTTTTTCTTTAATTTTTCCGTCGTCGTTACTTAGCTCCATTACTTCTTTACATCTTTCACATCCTTTGTCGTCAGATTCATTATCTATGCACTAGGTTGTCTAAAGTGATTTTCGCGCCTTTGCTTCAGAATTAAACTTTCTCTCATTGCAAACCGAGTCTTTTTCGTTGGCAGCGGGGCGACTGCGAAATCCTGAGATGTAAAACGACTTTGCAAAGCAGCAAACACGAGGTAGCAGAGCGAAAGTTTGTCCCTCTGCCACTGGCAATGTGAAAATCTCGCGAGAATAGTGATGGGCAGGTATGAGGAAGGTATGAGCTCGTACAGAAGCAAAAAGAAGTTGAATTTTGACTTTTGACAACGTCCGCCGGAATAACCGAGCGTCGCTCGACCGGCTAGCGAAACTTTGCCTGCACTGAAGGGCAAGTAATGGAATTACGTTTAGTTTCCCGAGAGACAGGCGTGAGAGAGCTTGTGAATGTCGAATGAATCAAAGTACTGGCGCCGAGAGATTTGCTATACTAGAAGTCTAAATAAATTAATTAAGTACGTTTTAATTATCCAACGTTCCTTATACTGTCATTCTTAAAATCACTTGTCACTTAGAAATATATTATCTTTTATTATTTTATTTTTTTACATAGTAATCGTTTTTCCTTAATTTATTAATTTAATTTAAACTCAGTCTTTGTGCATTTATTTGATATTAAAAATGCCTTCAATTCCAGGAATAGGACTCAAGAAATTATTTACTGAGAAATTAAAACTTGGAATGCAATTAGGAGCTCCGCTTCATTCGAAAGCTTCGAATAATTTTTGATTTTCAGCAAATCGTGACGTTTAATCAGAAAGAAAGTGGAATCGCGGTTCTTCGGAAAAGTTCTCCCTTCCCCGCCAAGTTCAGCTTTTAATTTCCTCGGCGTGCGATACCGCACGATATTACAGCTGCTCCTCGAGGAATCGGCGGGAGGGGGAGGTTATCTTTTGGCCTATGAAATCAGTGAAATGCACCTAGCGAACTTTCGAAAACTGTCCGTTGGCTGAATGAAATAAGAAGTTCAAAGCTCTTTCAGAAACACGTCGCTCGCTTTTGCCTGAATGCACACCGGGTGCTCTTTTTATCACTGAGAACAAGCTACTGCTTCCATCCTCCCTTCGGACCCTCCGAATGGATTTTTCGTAGCCAAAGCTCTTCTTTCTCTCTCTTTAGTCTCTTCCCTTTTTGTTGTTGGTGTGCGCTTTAAGCGAAAACCTTTTTCGCCGACGTACAAAGTCATAGTGCTCGGCTCAATTGTTTTCTGTGAGAATACTTGTAGCGTACATCTTAATGCGTTTTCCGCGTATTTCATCGGTTATCTACCTTTCAGCGGGAAAACTATTTCTTTCTGGAATAAAAGCTAAAATTTAGTGTGCCTCCGCTGCTTAAATAATGATAAACTGCATTTTCACATTCTTTTAAAAATGTCAACTCGCCAATTTTAAGCTTATCAGCTTGACTTGGCGGACGAGGAAATCACGCGGCTATAAATAATCAGCCAGTAAATGTTCGAGCCCAGTCTTTCTTTCATTCCACATAGGTGAGAGCTCAGCACGAGCGGTCAAAGAAAAACGAGACGAGAAGTGAGTGGCCGTGCCTGGAAGCTCGGCGTAAAGGTTCTTTTGCGTAGAGCGCCTTGGCGGTAATGACGAAAAAATGGGGTCTCTCCCACTGAAGTGGCGCTTTAAATCAATGTTCTCACGCGCATAATACGGAGTCACGAATGTACGCGGCGAGCCCGAGTCGCGTGATAGCGAGACGGCGGCCTCCCCCGGGCGAGAGAACCATTACGATACATCATGCCGCTACTTTGTCGCTACGGCTGGTTAACAACGCAGGGCAGACGCGTCGGTATGCTCGCTCAAGACCGACAAAGGGGGTGGAAAAAAAGGCTCAATGTATTCAGAGGAGGCAAGCACACTACACATTGGAGACGCTTTTCTGGCAAAGCTAATTTATCGCGCATTATACGCCCGTAATGTTTCATTTTTATGTCTGCCCGTTGCTTTCCTTTTTCCTGCGTTTTGCGTAGAGGCGCAGGCGTACTTGAGCTGCGCGGCAAATTTGCGTGCTTATAAATTTTTGCTCGCGTACTTTTTCTCTGCCCAACTTTCCCAGCTGTTCTTTAGTTTTTACTTTACGACCGCGCATTACTTTCATTTTTTAGCGCGTTTGACGCTTTTTTCTTCGTAATTGGTCTAAGAATTAATAAGTTATTTTCTACTATAAAGTTGTAAACGGTTAATTGAAAAGTCGCATAAAGAAGTTTATGACTTTAATTTTGGAAAGAAAAATAACTGAGGATTATCTAAAACTTTTACTCAAGGAATACTTTACATGAATATTATATGAATATTTTAGAAATGTTACAATAGATAAAGCTAGTCTACGCTGTGGTAACGTTCTAGTAAATGCTATTTGATTTTCTGATATAATGCAATTACTACGAGAATATGCAAAACTGGGTCAGTAGTAATAATTGTTTGTGGTCAGACACCGTAATGTATTAAATTTTACATTGTACATATTGGAATTTCGGCGCTGGTAAGATAATTTTATAACAATTTTTTTTTTTTTCATTTTACAAAAATAATTGAGTGGTATGTAAATGTAACCGCAATTGTGAATATTTTACGATAGTTGTAAGTTATGAATAAACTTTTATAGTCAAAAAATCGAAATTGCTACGATATATGATAATGGCAATTTGCAATGCAGATATTTTGCTTGTTCATCTTATTTACACAAATAAAAATTATAGAGTATTAAGGGAATTTTCACCCTCGTCTTCCAAAATTATTTGTACCATGCCAATTATTAAAGATGAGTTAAGAAAAGAAAAGAAATAATTTAATTTGTAATTTAAGTTGTGTAAACGAAAAAGAAATAATTTAATTTTAGAGAAAAGAAAAATTTTATGTGCGAGTTTAAAATCTGTAAGCGATAAGCACAGAATATTTTCGATGCGCAGGTGCACAAAATTCGTTTTTACGCACTGTTTTGGAGACGTAAAATGCGATTTTACGCCTCCGCAAAACAAGAAGTAAAAACGAATTTATGCACCACCTGCATCGAAAAATAATGTTCGTCACACGGTCGTAATTAGACTTTTACAGTCTACCGCGATCGTAAGCACATTTTACGCCCTTGCAGCGAAAAGTACAAGTATTTATACAGTATTTCTTTGCCGATAGGAATTTTTTCCGCGAAAACAAAAGAAAGTCTAATTCATTCAATATCAAGAAACGCCTTGTAAGTCTTTATGAGTTGAGTCTTTATTTACTATTTGATCTTACCCGAGGAAGATAAACAAGGCTTATGAATACATTTGTTTTCGCGGAAAAATTCCTTTCCGTAATTATCATTGTAACAATTTCGAATATTTCAGCTGCACTTTATTAATGTATTTTATGTTTCAATTACGACAATATTCAATGTAAAAATTAAAACTGCGTGCAAATGTAAAAGGCGCGAGCAGCGATTAAAAAACAAATGAATCTCTGAATTGAATGACTGCAAAACAATGTACGGAAAGGACGAAGGAAAAGGTGGACTTTTAAATTTCTTTAGTAGAAAAAAAAAAAAAAAAGAACGGAAAGGCTGGTAGGCGACTCGTCCGAGCGTGATTCGCTGTTTGACCCGCTGCGAGGTGATCTCGAGAAAATATGGGTCCATGGGGGTGCGGGGAAATCTATGGGTAAGCCCGGCACCGTTTCGGCCGTAAGTAAAGCAACGAGCGTTTCAGGTTTTTAAAATAGTAAAAATTTCTGGGAAAATGCCCGTCTGAATGTTCACTTTTCCCTTCTCTTATTTTCAAAAATTTGTATGAGCACGGCGGTCGAAGTCGGCGCTTTTGAGATTGAGCAGCGTTCCGGCGTCTCGACGGCCGGCGCTTTGGCGGCTCAGCGGTTTTCGAGCCTTTAAAAACAAAGCGCGCGACGATCTAACAAGGGGACGCGCGGCGCGCTAAACAAAACAACACGCGGCGACCTGAAGGTGGAGCGCGGGGATTTGAAAAATGTTAGTACGAATAAATTTTAATTTATAAAAAGAAAATAATATTTCTAGCGTCTAAGGCAGGGTCTGTCTGCGTCGCCTTACTGATGAGTCCAGCAGACAGACCTGGGACGAATCGCAATAAATTAAATGCGTTAATAATAGATCTGAAAATAAATATTTATCGTAAATAAAATCACTCGGTCAGTGGAAATTGCATATTAGATTAATTTTATAAGTTTTGTGTCTATTTCCGCGTACGTACTTAACACCAAGATTAGTGTAATTATACGTTTCAATGCACTACTGTCACCTAAAATGTTCATTTCATTGCGATAATAATAATTCATAATTTTTAAAAGTAGTTTATAAACAAATGCAAAATAAAATACGCTATATGATATTTATTAAGTTTATGAATAGCAAATGAGACAGTTCTTGAAAACTTTAAAAGTTATTCCAGGGAAAAAAAGAAATGAATGATAAATTTGTAAATAAGCTATTAAAGTGAATGCCGCTTCAATAAAATTTCTGATTTCATTTCGTTTATTCAAAAGCGTTCCCATTCCAGTGTTGATTATCGATTCTTAAGCTCGACTCAATTTCTGCGAAAAGTTTCTTAGATTCGTTTATTGCCCCGAGAAAGAGAATTCCACTGAAGAGTGTCTCGGGGTAATGGAAAACCGCGGCCCCGAGATCCGAAGACGAGAGAGAGAGAGAGAGAGAGAGAGAGGAAGACAGCAAGCAGGTTTAAAGAATCAGCGTTAACTTTCCTTAAGTATTTTTCATTGCAACCGAGCGACTTTTCTTTTACTTGTGAAACCCCTTCAGCATTTTTTTCCTCGAGCCTTTCCCGTAATTTCCAATTGTTGCTCGATCAAGTTTCTGTTTTGGGGATGGACAATACTTTTGATCTCTCTATGAATAATTGACATTTTTCATTGATGCTACGTTTTGACAATATTTCACACACGTTCGAATAGAAACGAATTTTTAAGGATTTTGCTTCAGTTCCTGGCAATTTGAATAATTGATAAGAATATAATGTATAAACAGATCAATTTTAATGATGCAGATAAGCACTCACATATTCATCATGCATTAATTGTTAAAATATTTCTTGAGAAATATTCAACAATAGAAACCTTAAAGCAAGTTTTGAATTTGAGTTTACATTGGCGAATAGTTCGCGAATTAAGCTTAACCAGCTATACGAAGGCTTGTCAAAGGCAATTAGGATTATTGGTAATTCCGAATTATTGAAATTCAAATTACAGAACGGCAGAAAGGACTTGAATTACAAAAGTTTCATTGCCTGTATTATCAGACTATCATCTTTCCCTATAAGTATGCGTGGCTAATACCTCGGTTTGCGCGACGAGAGGAAAAAGCAATCACGACAAAACGGATCGGAAAATCTTCCCCGCGGAAAAAGGGAAGGAAGAGGAGCGAAATCGCGGGAGGGTAAAACCAAGTTAAGGATCGGGGGAATCTTTGAAGGCGAGAAAATTCGTATAAGGAAATTCCTCTGAGAAAGGCTGCGCGGTTTAATTGGGCGGCGCGACGAACAAGAGAACGTTTAATTCTTTCCTCTCCTCGAAAGAGAGAGAGAGAGAGAGAGAGAGAGAGGGAGCCGGTCGGTGTGCTGGCGATATCTCTCCCTCTCTCGCCGCCTGAAATCTGCCGACTTCATCCCCGAGCCGGCGGCAGCGTTAACGCGAAGCAATTGCGCTTAATTGCATCGTAATTAAGTGCAAAAGATACCCGCTCCCGTCGAGCCATTTCTTATAGCTGAGGCTCTCGGTACTTTGCTCTTTAGCCCACCCCCCCCCCCCCGGTTCGCCACTTTGGTCATAGCTCGTTCTTGCCTTTTCTTGAGGGGGCGCGCGACCGCAAACCTGTTAAGAGACTTTGCGGAGCTCGAGGACTTATAAGTCCGCGGATCGATCATCCGACGACGACGACGACGACGACGACGGCGACGGCACTGCTGCGAGCGCGATTCCGCGGATTTTCTCTGTCACGCAGCTTTCCGGTGCCGAGCCAATCGACACGGCAATTCCGACTTTTAGCGAGCTGCTCGAAACTCGTATCTCCGCGATTGTCTTTAAATGCTTGGTGCTCCTATATACAGTGCACTGCGCTTTTAGACCGGACGGGAAATTTATTTCTGGCGCTAACTGCTCATTTTATTTATGTACTGCTCGAAAGGTTATTTACTCGCTAAAACGTCGGTAGCTCGATTAATTGAATTTATACTTCTCTCGGAACTTTAAAACTTTCAATTTTTTTTTTAAAGGGAATCGACTCTATTATATGAGTATCCAAAAATTTATTCTCGAATATCACGTGGCTCGTAATATTTTAATCTTGGTTCAAGTCCTGATAATGTTCAGAATCAGTGTCACGTAGAACAGTGGACACTAATAATTCTGCTTTAACAAACTAAATATATTTCAAATTGCGCACAAATAATAGCTTTCGAAAGCAAGCATTATTTAAAAGAGCATCTTTAAGGCATTGATCGGTGAAAAGTCAAATGACAAAACCCATCGGCGCAGTTTCGAGGCAACGAGTCGACACCGCTGCAACGTAACAACTTTTTCATTAGCCGTACGGCGGAATTGTGCTTTTAGCCCCCCCGAACTTTAACATTTCGCCAGGTAAACCAAGCTAAACAGTTGCCGCCGAGTTCGCGACATCTGGCACGAGGAAAAAGGGGGGCGCGGACTAAGGAAAAGCAAAGCCGTAAAAACTCGAGTCTTGAGCATTAGCCTAATAAGGCGGCTTCGCCGTAGAATAACGAGCGGGAGCGAGGAGGACAGTGAAAAGCGCAGGGAACGTATGAAATAATTAGCGGAATATGAATAATGAAGGGCGAGGCTGGGAGATTCGGAGCGCCGAGGGAAGGAGAGAGCGGAGAAAGAGAGGAAAACAAAACGCGAGCTCGCATGAATAAGCTCGCGTATATACGCGAGAGATAACTCCCCGGATTCGTCTGCCAAGACAAACACATGCCTAATTACGCGAAGATGGTAGGGAGTTGGCAGCGCGGGGCCGCCCGGGTACTTTGTAATTATGGCCTAATTGTATTTAAACTACATGCGAAACGGAGCCCCCTCTCGCGCGTCTGCGCGTTTTGCGAGCTGCACTCGAGGCTCTCGTCGAGGAGGGCGGCTACAGCAGGCAGCGAGACTTTAACGACACTGAGACTTAAATGACGCAGTCTGCTGCTACTGTCTCAGGAGTGGCCTCCGGCTAGCTCAAAGCAAGTGCGGAAGAAGGGAGAGGGGAGCAAGAGAGACATATACGCGGGGAGAGCGACTCGGAAGGCAGCACGGCCCGATGCCGCCTACGACTGCGGAGCGCGGCTAAAGGGGGAGCCGCCTGCAAGCACACGGGGAGCGAGAGACTCGTTCTTTCGAGGAAAAAATTTGATAACCCCCGCGCGCACTCGGCGCTCCGCGACCGAAAGCACGCGGGGAACTACGTGCGCAAGTAGGCTTTTAGCGCTGATGCTTCTTTCGCGGCTAAAGCGACAGCTGCCGCCGCCGCCCCCGCCGCTCGCCTGAGGGGAGCCATTTATTTTCCGCACCGCGCGGAAATAATGCTTCAATGGAGATTTGCGCGACAGCTCGTCTCGGTTAATCGCGTCCCGCTAAATTGCCGAAGGATGTATATTCGTCGCGGGCGAAGTGTACAAGTTTCGAGGGAAATGCAGGAAAGAAAGACGTCGGCGGCGTGCAATCGCGGCTCTGGCGAAAATTGCTTTCCCGATGAAAGTCACAGCTCGCGGCTGTCGCATCTTAAACCAAGCTCTCTCGGTCTCCTCTCTTTTTTCCCTCTCTTTCTCTCCCCCCCAATTTCTCGTGCGTTCGAAGCGATCTAGTTTTTAGCACCTTTTTTACTCCCCAGTCCAAACAGAAGGTCCGACCAAATTGAGTTTGCGCTGGGCTGCGGCTTCGGGAGGGTTTATACGTGCAGAACCAACACACCGGTCCTCTACGGCTGCATCCGGTTAATGGAAGTGCTTCTTTTTAGTCGGTAGTTAAGCTCGATTTAATTACAACTCAATCTACAAGTCATACTTATAACCCATAGCGCGATCATTCGGTTCCAGGCGTTGATTACTAGAGGGATTAACCTCAATCCCAAATTACTTCCATCGTATATATGCAGACAGTCCTCGGATATGTATATATATAGATATATATTTTTATATACGTGTGTGCGTGAGAGAGTCCTGACGCTGTGTAGGTGGCGGGTGGGTGTGTGTACACGAACGCCGAGGCGAAAAGTGGAGTTTACGCTTTGGAGGTTTTTCACGCTGCCAGTGGCGGTGTTGCTTATAAATTCGTTATGGCTCTCGCGCGGCTGAGAGGCGCGCGATAAAGTATAGAGAGGCGAACGCGCACCGTGAGAGCGGCTCTCTCCGGCCCGAACAGAACAATTAATAGAGTAATGCGCCAGGTAAATAATGATTATAAAAATGCATTATGAAAGGGACGATTTAGAATTATCGTATCACCCCGCAATAAAGTTTAATGCCTTTTTATAACCCTAACGCGATTTCCACGTCCTCCCAGTTAAGTGCGTTATTAAAAGATTATTTTTCCGCGCGTTATTATTATTATGAGATAAACGAGCTAAATAGATTGATAGGAGCGTTCGGCTCGAACGGCAAAGTATATATTCTAAAGTTTTATAACGAAAAATCTTTCTCGCTTTTTTTTGGCGTTGATACATTTTAAAATTTATGAAACATAAAATTTCGACTTTATTTCGCACTTTTTTTTCATACTTTAAAACTGCATTTTATATTTTATGCCCTATTGATTATTTTACAAAGTGTCTTTTTACTGTTAAATAAAAGCTCGCGCACACATATTTTTCATCCCTCGAGCTCGCGAACTGATTGATATTTAAAGCGCTCGAAAAATTTTGCCCCGATAAATTCGAGCTGTTTAATTCGTCGTTAATCTATGGGGAACTCAGAAAGACGAGTACTCACCTCTGCAGGCGGCTTGCCAGCCAGGCTGATGCACTCGAGCTCGAGCTTCCTGTCCTCCGTCGTGATGAGATAGTCGCCCTGGGTGATCTTGGGCTTCTTGGGCGGCACGAGGACGCTCAGCTTGGCGAATCTCGAGCGCAGTCCCGGCTGGCCGTCGTTCGTCGGCGACGCCTGGCACTGGTAGACGCCGTCGTCCTCCAGCTCCACCGGAAATATGTGCAGGGAGAAGTCGCCTGGAACGCAAAACGGAGGTGCTTCGGTCAGGTAGATTCTTACGTTGCTTTGGCGGGAGAAAAATTTTATTGCTAAAAAATTTGAGAACTATGCATTTGAGGCCTGAGAGGAATAGTATACCGTCTTTTTTGCAATTACCGACGGTCGCAGAAATACGAAATTTCTATTGGCGTCAAGGCTTCTTTTCACTTGATAAATCTGCAGACGCACAAGAGTAGCCCACGCGAGTCATTTGTCGTTTTACGAGCACGCTTGATTCTTTATATATGTACAAGTCGTGGTTACGATTCGTGTCAAGAGAAAAGCGATACCAAATCGATACAAATTTAATTTTATTAGATTTATTTTAGCCCTCTCTGACAGCTCCATTTTTTACGACTTCCATATTTCTTACGGGTTTTACTCGTCGTATTTCGTGCGCCGCGCAATCAAACACTCTTGACGCCAGCGAATTTCAACGCGAAGCCTTCTTTTTTCCGTATACAGCGCATTCTCCGAAATGAACTTTAATGAACTTTTAAGTGCCTCCGGCTGAAATTGTTTAAAGTGACGCAATAAAGATTCCGCGATTAATTCTGCGAGTCGATTCTCAAAAGAGCTGAATTAGAAAACTATGTCTTTGTTTGATAAATTGCCTGAAAAGCAATAAGCCCGGCGAAATATTTCAATCGCGCTCGGACGCTCGCGAGCTCGTTAATTTATAAAAATGAATATTAGCCAGCGCTGAAAAAGAAGAGCAGCTCTCGGCGGGGAGAGGTCGCTATAAATCTGTCGCAACGAAGCGCAAGCGACAAGAACGACTGATCGGAATTGCAGCGTATCGAGGAGGGGGATAAAAGGAGGGAAGGAACGTGCTTGGGTCGGCTTTTAGAAGCGTGGGAAGAAGCGGGAAGGTGGAGAGTGGGAAGAGGGCAGCTCGACGAGTCGTCTGGCAATCAAGTGACCCGTGACGCAGCCAGCCGCGCTAACCTCTCTTGTCCCCGAAAATCTTTCTCCTTTTCTCTCTTCCGCGATCGAGGGCCTGAAAAAGCTCTCTGACCCGACCTTTATCGCCCGAGTTTTCGAACAAAAGCTCCGAAGCTAAACACTGCACCAGACGTGTCGCCGGGCGACGCAGGGAAGAACCATGTTTACCGTGAAGCGCTTCTGATTGTAGTGGCGAGATACGAGATCGTAAGGACAAGGGCGCGTCAACCGGTGCAATCGGGATTTTGGAAAAGTTCGCGGCCATCGGATAAAGGTGTGCTGACTAAGTGCATAGTTTCAGAAAAAAATAAGGAGAATCTTTCATATTGCAATTTCATATAATTATATTTAGTTCTGCAAAGCTTAAATCAGAGAGAAAGTATTTCATTATGCTTTAATTATATTCGACGTAAATTTCTACTTTTAAAACTGTCATTTTTCTGAAAGTTTTACAAGGATTTTAAATTTTGCCGAGCAAAGTTTTTCTTTGAATTAAAAAGTTTTTGAGCCAGAGTTTTAAACTTTTTTACAGCATATAATAAAATAAATATATATTTTTGCTTTCCAAAAAAATCAAAGAATAGCAATATCGATGAACTGGTTTTTCATCGTTTAATTTTTTGCGAGAACAAAGCGTAGTTTTTAATCTATATCCAGCCAAAAATCTGCAGATAGTCATATTCAGCGAAAATTTGAGAAATATTGCAGGTGAGCCAGAAAAAATAGAAGGCAAACTTTTATATTACACTTGTGCTTTAGGATTGAAATGTATACTTTAAGTTTTTATGATTCAAATAGTTTTACTGTCGTAGCTCGAGCGGAACCAATTTCGAGGACGATCAATAGAAATTTTAGACTGGATCGCCTGCAGAACTTATTTTCGAAAAGTTTTCGTTGGAAAATGTTATGTGACTAAGGATCAAATTTTACAGGCTTGCAGATTTCTCCCCAAATTTTTATGCGCTTAAAAAGCACTTTAAAACTTTTTACCTAAGGGTTATTTAACGATAAAATGTATTTTTCTGGTAAAATAAGAATTTCCTTTGCTTCAAATGAATAAGGAACGATTTTAATTTTTTATAAAGAAATTTGTTGTCCGAACATAGTAAACCGATAACCGAAATCAATCTTTTTTAATATTACATTTGATTATTAAATCATCCTACTGGTTTTGCCTTCTTAGAGGTAATGTCGCAAATTATAACCGCTACAATATACCTCGGTTCGATTGTGATTCAATTATTCAGACCGTTCGCAATCCATCTTTAAGCAAGCACGTGAAGCGGCGCACATTGGAATAAAACGGGGCTAAAAGCGCGCAATATGTCGACAAAATTTTTTTCTTATTTACCTTAATAATTTGCTTTACCTAAATATCTATACAAGTCTGAATTTTACATTTAAATATTCCAAAAAAATTGTATCACATTCTACACACTTCATACTTCTATTCCTTATTTATAAAATTTTAGCCCCGTTTTATCCCAATGTGCGGGCGGACGGGCATGAATTTTTTATTTCGCAGTCGCGACGTTGCCGATTAAAAATATATTCAGCAGACGATCAATCGGAAAGTTAAAATCGTTGGCCTTGCATATGTATAAAAACCGTCCTCTCTAGGGTCAAAATATTAATGGCAACTTTTTACCTAATTGACCGCTTAGCTAACTTTTCACGACAAGTAGCCCAAGAAATAAAATTTCTCCCTATCAGCACGGAAATGGTTCACTCGCATAGTCAAAGCAGTCCTCCAATTTCCTCTTTTTCGATCGCGTCTCCCTTTTCTCCCGGAGGGCTCGCATAAGCGTTGATGCTTCTCATATACTCTCAAGGGAGCGCCATGCAGTTTGAAAGAACTTTTCTATTGCGGCTCGTAAAAGAGGAGGGGGAGGGAGAAAGTCCGGAAAGAGGGCGAAAATTTATAAATGCAGGTTATACGTCCTGCAAATAAACTACTGCCGGCCGCTAACTTTCATTTCGAGTTCGGGACCGCATTCAGTGTCCTTCAGCGGCCCCCTTTTGTTGTATTTTTTATGGGTCCGAGTACTGAAACTACTTGCACTGAGAAGCTTCTGTGTAAAGTAAAATTTACTGAATTATTAAGTAAGCCACCGCACGTGCGAGAGAGACAGAAAGAAAGATGGCGCTTCGGATTCGGTAAAATTTACTTACAAACC
>UCOL01002951.1:0-21941 GCA_900474335.1 Ormyrus nitidulus | reverse complement strand
GCTTTATATACGGCGGCCTCCCCCGCCCCCCCCCTGGCGGTATCCTGTTTTCCTTTTGCTTTTTAAATGGTTACGGGGTGTTTTTTTTTTTTTTTTTTTTTTTTTAGTTGCCCTGAATAGCAGTGGAAGGGCTTTTGTGAGAGTAAACGATGGATTCTCTTTATTCGTTGATTTTCAAGTTTATAATCACCCTTTCGAGCCTTTTCACATTTTCTTGGATGCCTTTTTTGCCGATGTTGCTTGTTTTTTTAATGATGCTGTATTATATTAATTGAACGTAAATATTGCACGTTTTTCAGGGCGATTTTATATGCTTTCAAAGTTTATATTTTACAAATACCTTAATCCTTTTAGATACCGTGTTCATTACAATGGACATTAGCTGTTCGAGCCATAAAATGCTTTTACAACGTATTCCGGCCGCATTTAACGACGCAGTTTGAAAAAATAAAACCAACCAGAAAATGCAGAAAAATTCTCTTTAAAATGTATTAGTTGTGCAACGTACGAAGTATATTCTTTAAAACATTTTGTTGAAATATTTATCTTTCTACGAACTATTTTTAATTTTATTTTCAAGGATTTCGTTAGTTCGGCCAACAAACTGTCTCCCAGCGAATAAACTTCCGATGAGTTTCGTAACTTCCATCCAAAATTAAATTGAATCATGAACTCTCAAATCGCGCTCGAAAATCGCGCTTTAAAAAGAAAACTAGAGTTTTCCATCGCGCAAAAACCCTAATTCCCTAATTCGAACACGAAACTCGCATCTCGCTCAAATCCCAAGAACGAAAGAAATTCATTTCGACGCCGCGGCAATAAACTCCTAACAGCGCGAGGTATATCAGCTCGGACGGGGGGCATTTAAAGCGCGACACGCGGAAGCTCTCTCCGGCGTAAAACCTCGGCGCGGCGACCTTGAACCTGCCCCGAGAGTCCCGCTTAATCGAAGCCCCGGCCGGCGTAAATCACGGCTCCTCGGCAAGAACGCCGGCGAATATAATCGGCTGCACGCGAGCCGGCCTCGTAAAGCTCGCTTCCGGCAGAGGCGCAGGTTCGGAGAGAGCTAAGAGCCGGACTCGCTTTTTAGCGAGTCTGCATGTCCGCGAGCGGCCTCCAGTACTTTATGGGCTTAGCGGGACGCTCGAGCCTCGCTCGCTGCCTTTGTTGGCGGGGGCAGGTTTATGAGGCCTTTAGTGTTTTAGTTGCTGCGATTGAATCGTGGACTGCTGCTGCAGCGCTGAGCGGAGGTGTTATCGGTTGGCGAAATTGATGCGCCTTTTCGAAGGGCAGCTAACGGGGTCGGGACTGTGTTCTTTTTAGGCTCAGATTCTTAGACGGTGGTGTTTAACTGAAGAGTAGAGAAGCTCGTTTTTCTAGTTTTGCAACAGTTTTTCGGACTGTTTGCTAATTTATTCGTTTAAAAAATCTTAAGTAAAAGTCCTCTTTATAAAAAATGTATTCAAAATTTTTAAATACTCTATAAAACTTTCTACCCAATTTATTCACACAACTCAAGATGTAATAATGGACACAAGTAAAAAAGCGAGCCTTATCCTTCTTTCACCCTTATTTATCTCTTCCTCGCCGTTTTGGGCAATACTCTTTCGTCCTTCTTCGGTTACAGTCTATCCGCCTAAGTGTCGTAAAAGTGTATTTGCATTCTACCGAAAGTCTTGACACGGCAGCGAGAGATTCCGAGGACCAGAAAAAGAAGAGGCCGTGATTTTAGCCTCGAGGACTCGAGCCGCAGAGTGTCTTACTTACCACTCTCCGAGAGAAACTTTTTTTTTTCTCCTACTACGCTTTGAAAGCCTCACCTGAAACATAAAAAGGGCGATTGTTAGTCGTTTTCGATTTCAGTCGGAAAATACGATTAAAAGTGGACATTTTCATTGAAAATACGGGCTAAAAATTTCTAGGTTTTGCAAAACCTATATGGTTGGCTAAAACCAGACTTGCGTCAGACCTTTTTTTACTTGGATATATAATAGTTTTTAAGACTAATTTACAGCAACACAAACAAAATTATATTTGCATCCTCGAAATTAACGCTCGTAAATTTTCAAACTATATCTTTCCAAGCGTTTACGTGATTCTGGCAGGAAGAAAATTTGAACAACAATCTGCCAACCCTTTTCAAGCGAAATTCTCTCTCGCATCTTCAACCAATAAACTCTGGCTTGCGCCGCCGACAAGAAATAACAGACGTCGTCGCGTCTTGGCGCAATAATGGCCCGCAATTGTTCCGACCACTTATGCAAATCCACTCAGCCGACTAATTCGTCCCGCGTGTTTCAGTAGTAACAGACTCGTCCGCTCCGGCCGGGTTTTCAGCCCCCCCTCCCCACCTCCGAGCCGCCGTCGTCGCAGTTGCACGGCAAATTTTCCGCGCAAAATCCAAACTCGCATTTTTTCCCGCTTCCCGTTTAAGCGGCAATTTATTTATCCCTCGGAGAAGGCTTCCACCAGCCGCCACTCCGCGTTTATTTGCCTTTCCCTCCACCTCGGCGACGCTTCGGCTCTTATGTTTATTTCGACTCGTCTCTCCGCCTTCCTCCCCCCCAGTCGACATCAACAAACATCTTGATTATACCGTGAAAGCCGTCCGTACTCGAGAGTTGGCTGGGAAACCCTACCCCTCTTCCCTCAGACTCGGCTTCTCCTCCCTCCGCTCGAGCACATCCATACACGTATTTTGCATCTCATTTTATGTTATTCCCTCTCTCGCGGGCGTGCGAACCCCATGCAACGCGCAGACGGGCGAAAGAAGGAAATACACGGCTACGGCTCGGGCGTGTAAATAGGGTAAGACAGACAAATATGCATTGAATTTTATGTAAATGCATGCACACTCTATTTCATCCTTTAATTGAAGAGGTAGTTAACGTAACCTCCAAGAGTAGTTGTGTACAGGACGGATTACACCTCTATATATATATATATATATATTTCTCTCTCTCTCTCTCTCTGCTCGTTCTGGCCTGATATTCTATGCGCATTCGACTTCATGATGTACCGTTGCGGGAGAGCTATACAGCCTGCATCAGAAAACAATTTCTTCTCGCACGCGCGCACTTCTGGGGCTTGGCGACAACGTGAAAAGGCGTTTAATAAGCCTTTGTCGCGTCGCTTCTGAACGTGACGAAGAAGAGCAGTGCCGCGCGTCGAGGACTTCTATTCGGACGAGATGGATTTTGTGCTTTTATTTACGCTGTTTTCAGCTGGTACAAAGACGGGGACAGATACGGTAGAAAAGTGTAATCGATATAAATGTTTCAGTTCGAAATGCTTCGTCGTGCAATAAACTGTTCAATTGCGTTTGAAATCAAATAGCTACTTTTATACGTTTGCCTGCGAAGAAAGGGGGTCTACTTTCCAGACAGCGATTTCGTCAAGAAGATTTTTATTGAATGTTTTTTTAAGCTAATACGCCGAATGCCGCATGATACTTCTGCCAACTAATATCCCGAGATTTCATCCTCTCCCCTCCCCCGGCAGTCATTTTGAAAATTTGAAATGTAAACTCACGCTGAATCATGAATTTATGAATGAAGCGTCCCGAAAAGAAAGGAGCGCTACCCCCGCCGTCGTGTATTTGTCTAAGAATATCCAAAGGAGCCAAGGCTATTGAAATTTCTTCTCCTGGTGTTAGCATGAAAAGTGATTTATGGAATCACCTCATCCAAGTGGTATCCAGATACCGAAATAATTTATGAGAGCAGCTAATTAAAACTCCACGTAACTTTAACGATTTCCAGCGGCTACTGTTCGCCGTCTGACGCTTTTTTCGTTAAAAGAGAGAGGGAGAGAGAGAGAGCGAATTCGTTAACTTTCATTCGATATATAAATTAAAAATTACGCTTTTAACCGGGGACTTAATTAAGGCTGGCCAATTGTATTTTTTAGCTAATTAAAAACTAATTGATTGTTTAAGTATCACACGAATTGTTAAAATATCTCGGCTAAGTTAATTAAAAATGCAGTTAATCAAATTAAAATCTTATTAAATTAGCCGCCGTAAAAGGAAACTGAGTTTAATGAAGCGGTGATGTATTGAGCTCGTCTTCCTTCTCTTAGGAAAAATGTTTAATTTCCCTTCAAAAATAATATGTACTTACATTTAACAAGCTTCTAATGAATATCTCTTTCGATTTGAAAAATTCTAGCCCTTAATACGACTCGAGAGACCCAATTAAAATGAACGCAATTTCCGATTAAATAAACAAGGCTCCTTCTCGCCGAAAGAATTAATTCAACCTTAGAAAGGATCCCAAAGCCCACTACTAAATCCAGCGAGGCTTTTCATAAACCCGACTGGCGCAACTGACGTCTTGACGCGCGCTATTTTAATAAGAATCGAGCCCCGAGCTCAAGGAAAAACAAAAACACGGGGGGAGGGCGAACCTCGGGGAAAAAAGCGTGCGCGGGGGTAGTAAGCGATATCTTCGCCTCCCCTCGCCGTGCAGGCACGTAACGCCTTGTAACTACGGGCAACGTCGCGTCGTCGTCGTCGTCGCCGCCGGTAATTTGTTACTCGCTCTCTCTGCCTCCCTCCTCCTTCTGCTCCCTCCCCGTGAACCTCGTTTCGCCGCGCTGCCCTTTTTGCGAGCGCGAGAGCCCCGTTAGCGCGGGGAAAAATCCGACGTTTAGGCGCGAAGGAGCTCTCGCGGGTTTTGTTTCCTCGCTGTCTAAATTTCTAGGAGGGATGGAAATTGGACGGATCCGAAGAGGCTCGGAAGGTGAGGAGGATAATAAAGGCGTCGGGAGAAGTGACTGAAGTGCTGGCAATTCATTTTTGATCTTTTTAGTTTGGTAAGTTGTACTGAGGAATTGCGTGTCTTTGTTTGTTTCCATTACCATGAATTTACGTAAGCCGCGTAAACGATTTTAGTAGATAAAAGCAACTAGCTCGGGGTATAAACTCTTGTTTACGTTACGGCACATTAAATTGGGAATAAATTTGGAATAACAAGAGGTTTTACCGTCCGAATAAAGCTCTGGAAAATATTAAAGGGCAAATACGACGCCTAAAATTTTCCGTATAGAAAAAAAGCGCAGTTTAAAAATGTGAAAAACGGTCTCTCGCCTTCTCGATATTACATTCGTTGCACTAACGCTTTCTTCCCCCCCACCGTATCGGTCGAGAAGATTTAAAGATTATAAAGATTATATTTTTGCAGGGCACGTTCCGTTCGGCTCACAAATTTTTCAAATACGGTAGCCAATATTATACGACTTTGACCCCGCCAGTAACCGTGAAAGTGCCGCGCGTGTCCTATCTGCGCCCTCACTTTTGCCGTAATAACTTAAAGCAGCTATTACAACAACGCGACTTTACGACAATTCCCCCGAATACGGGAACGAATCTATAGTGCTCCGAGGCTGTAACTAACCGAAAAACTGATATACTGGATCAACATTGTCAGTAAATTATCATTCTTTTATAACGCGGCCGTAATCCACTGCGGCCATTAAAATTTGTCAACGGTATAAGTTAAAGGAGTCGAGAGCCGTCGCGTCCGCGCCGCAAAGAGGAGAATCGCCGAGACCCATATTTTTCATACGTCCGATGTTTACGCGGTCACGAATGCGATACGATAAGTGTTGCCTTTGGGCTCTCGAAATGGAAGACGCGCGCCCTCGTACGTGTGAATGAAGAAGCGTCGACCGCGAAGTGTATATACGTCGTCAATAGCGGCCGGGCTCGTATTCCGTTCACGTTGCTCGACGCGGCGCGGTCTCAAAAAACACGAGTCTATCGCGCCCGTAATCTATACCGCGCCTCGCAGCTCGAATGCCTCTACGTGCATTTTATCAATGCGAGATAGCCGCTGCGTATACGTTTCTCTCTCTCTCTCTCTCGCGGACGGGAATTTCGCGCGATGAAACGAAACGTAATTGAATGATTAGTTCGAGATAGGACGCTCCTTGATTTATCGCGCCTGGGAAGAAATTTTTTTGCTTTTGAAAACACGTGTTGCTTGGTCTTTTTGTCGACGAGAGTCGGATGTGATGGAAAATATTCAGATTGTTTTTTCGAAAGGACTTTTAAACAAATTTTAAGGGCTTTACCAATTCACACGACAGTTGATCTTAGCGGTAATTGCGTTTAATTTCAAAGAAACGGAATTGGAAAACCTCGCCTAACAAGATTTTGCTCAGCTCGAAATAAATCACGAGACTTTTCGAAATAGCATTTTCAGCGCCGGCATAAAATCCTATCAGCGGACGAAAGCAACTTTCTCCCCGGGACTTCTTTAATGACTTATAATCTCATTTTCATCCCCATTATCCGAGAGCAATAAAAATTAAAGCCATTAAAGCAGCCGGCGCAGAGCGAGAGAGCCCGAGGAATTTAAGAAACAGCGCGGCGCAAACTTTGTCCTTACACGCGCGCGAGACTACATAAAAAGGGAGAGAGAGAGAGAGAAAAAAAAGGCGAGAGAGCAGCAGCAGCAGCAACGGCATAAAGAAAGGTCGTATATAGGCGGGAGGGCGCCGGCGAATACAACTCAGGTGCGGCATAAAAATTCACTGCGCGGCGGGCGGAAACGAGCAGCGGCAGCACAGCGTCGGCGGCGGCTCACACCACAGGCGAAGTATAAGGACCCGGAGGAGACTTTCAGGACACCCCCGAGATACTCCGCGGATATACAGCCTCGGAGTCTCTCTCCTCCCGCTCCTCCTCGCACATATATATATATATATATATATATACATCCCTCGTGCATTTCGCAGGACGCGCGGTGGGGGGATAGTGCCCTATAAACTTCGAATTCTATTGGAATACAATGGCGAGCGACAAGCGAAGCCTCGAGAGTACCTCCAGGCTGGCAACGGCTTCATTAAGGCCTCGAACGCCGAGATACTAAAATTTTAACTATATATGCGCCCGCGACTTTTCTAAATATTCCGTTTGGATTATGGCCACCGCGTTTATGCCCAAGTCGCCCCGACCGGATTAAACTTACGAGCTGTTTGGATAATTATAAAGGTTATTAAAGCCCGGAAATAGCTGGATTAGTATAGATATTTATGTGTCCCGTTAAAAATAAATATCCCCCCGGGTTTTATGATTTTCCAAAGGAAAATGTATACAAACGACGCGTAACGCTTAAAATGTCGAATAAAGTTCTTACTTAAAAAGAAAAAAAAAAGGCTAGAGTACATACATTTTTTTAATCTATGCAAAATGCTCGACGAGAAGTGCGAGTTTACTAAAAAGGAGAAAACAGCGTTACATTAGCCCGCCTCGTGCGTCTCTCCGCTCTCTCGGCGCATTAGCTTGGTGCCGCGGCTTCTTCATTTGCATAAACGCGCAAATCAGACGACAACGAAGATGACAGGCCGTGCAAGAAGATGTCGCCGCCGCCGCGGCTCTACGTTTTTGCGCGGAAACACTGGAAGGCAGCTCGCCTAAGACGACCTCTGAGTGGTTGAGGTTTAAGTGATTGCCACCGGGGTGTTGTTGCCAGTCCCGAGAAGAAGAACTTGGCTTATCTGCGTCGTCGCCGCCGCCGCCGTCGGAGCTCGTAAGCTAATTTTAATTCAGCAGTCAAAAAACAAAGTTCAGCTCTTGAAGATCTTAACAGTTACTTTGCTGATTATTTTGCAAATTGTGCTAGATACTATTGTGTTGCGATTATCAAAAAGCTTCCAAATTCTAATTAAAAACGACACTCTGCTTTAAAGAAACAAAGCAAAAGCGATCAATGAACGAGGAGTGCTTAAAAAAATCAGCCAAAAATCCAGAGCGACAAAATCAGTAGCCGATCGGCCAATCAAGTATCTTACACGCTTCAAAGTCGTCTGTGGCAGGCCGCCCTGTATAAGCCGATAATCTCGCGGCTCGTGCTCGCAGCTACGGCCGATAATTGCGCCGGCGCTCCCCGGCCCGAGAGAGCGAGCCAAAGAGAGAATGCATATGAATACACGATTATCGCTTAGAGGGGCTCGATCGTGCGCGCCGCAGGATATGTGTCCGCAGGAGCGGACTGACGGCTCTGCTTCTTGTGTGCCGAGTGTGCGCCCGCGTATATTGACTCGTAAGTGGCCCCCTGCCCGATCAATTGCCGCGCGCGGACCTTCGAGCAACCCGAGCGTCCGTCCGTCCGTTCGGCTGCTGTGTATCGGAGGAGGAGGAAGGAACGGATACACCCGGACGCGCGGATCTCCGGGACGGAATGGAGATCTCCGGGCCGTGACGAGGGGACGAGCCTGGATTCGCCGGGGGGATTATTGATTCGCGCCTGTTTGCTCATCTTTTATGCTGATTTCTGACCTGTCGTGCGGCCGAGGTGGGAATTGGGTTGAGTTTTTTTTAATTTATTCTTTCGATTGACTGCTCGTTTTCCTTTTGGTACAGGCTCGTCCATCACCTTGATCTAGATTTTACGTTTGAAGAATATACGATGGCAAAGTGTGAGAATTGATTTACGAATTATCTTTGGTATTATCCGAACTATTTACCTAAATTACTTACGTCGAAATTCCCTTCCTAAACAATGCGGCCAGAGCCTCCCAAGCTTCGTCTCTCGAAAAATCTCGAACCTCTCAGCGACGCAGCAACGCATTTGGAAAAGGATCGTCGGTAAAAAGCAAACGAGCCCACGCAACTCGACGAAAACAGTAGTCCATCGGTCCAGAAGAGAAATCTCCGGCTTATGAGCGAGTCCTCCGTTATCGCGGTAGACCGACTCCGGGTTTTTCCCCGGGAAAAACATCTCGTTCCCACTTTATAAACATACATACAACGAGGTCTAGATCGTGATTCGCTGTACTGCACGCTGGAAAAACTCGCGTCAAGGAGATTGACGGCTATTCTTCGTCTCTGCGCTCTCCCCCCCCTCCCTCCTCGAGAGAGAGCGGACACGCTCGTTGAAGATTTATCTCTAATCGGTTTTTCGCGGCGCTCGCTCTATTTTTTTTCGTCTCTTTTCCTCCTCTGGTCGATATAGGCGAGCGGAAAAATCAGCGCGCGATGAGTCTTAACTCGACGAGCTTCGAGTGCACCTGCAGTCACGAGTGCGTTCAAATGAAGCCATCGGGAGCTGCGTACTATTGATAAACTAGTTCCATTGATCGATGGATCGATGGGATCAGGCTTATTTTGTTCTCTATACCTTTTTATTCGATTAGATTTATATTCTCGGCGATAAAGTAAATGTAACATTTTTGTTCGTACAGTTAATCTTAAAAGTAGAAAATCAAGGGGAAATGATATTTATATTTCTAAAAAGATGAGTAACAAAATATAAAAGAAGTAATGAAATGTATAAATAATGATAGCAATCTCTTGACTCTAAATTACAACTATCAGTGATAACTCATTGTTATTAAAAATGGGGGTAAGGGATCAAAAGCTTCATCGAATGAGTAAAAAAAATGAAAGTTATCAAGAAACAATGATGCGAATCCGCGGTTTAGGCGAACCAAAATATTCCCAAAAACTCTCCACTCAACTTCGGCAGACCGTCGAAAAACCTGCAGCGCGTCCCATCGTAAAGCCTCGAATTCCGGCGAACGAAAGGCGGGAAAAGAGAGCGATGATGGCGGCGATCCGGTCGAGCAATTAAGCCGAGGCCTCGTGTGCGGCTTTTGGGAAAACGAATTTCCTATACCTGCGCGGCCGCGTGACGTTAAATTAACGTTGGCCGCCGGGGCCGATCGGGCCACGCGCCGCCGGACGAGCGGAAATCGAAAGGTGGGACGATTAATCGATCGGCCCCGCTCTCTCTCTCTCTCTCTCTCTCTCTTCTCCACGCTAGGACGGATGAAGCTTGAGCTTTGCCGGCCTCCCGAGTGGGAGAAAAAGCTGCTGCTGCTGCTGCCGCCGGAGCTTTTTATGGAATGAAGAGTGAGGAGTGAGCGCCGAGGGTGAAAGATGGGGGGACGCCGGAGAGGTGGCTCATATTTTGCGCGAATTATGAATGGAAATTAATCTTTGGAGATTAAAAGTTTGAAGGGCTAATTTTGCTGGTCAAGATTTAAATCGTAATTGATGTTTTGATTGGACGGGGGAGATTAGAAAATCTAATTTTCATCCTTAGATTTAAAAAGGTGCTTGTAATAATGATTTTTTAATTAGATAATTACTACGCAAGTTTTATATATTTTCTAATTTGTAATTTATATGATTTTTGAGGATACAAAATTTACAATTGCACTTTTTACTAAAATAAATAGAAATACTATTATCGATTCCCCCGAGTCGCAAGTTGACTCTGCATAAATCAAGCTAATCGCGCCATCGAAAACTGCTTACTCGAAGTCGCACAGTACCGAGTCGAAATCAACGAGGACATTCATTTCGAGGTACTCGCGGGGACAAAAGACTCCCTTCTCAAAGAGAGAATCGAGCGGAGAGAAGCTACATAGGCCGAAAATCGAAAGTCGCTTAAATCTCGTTTCGCCTCCTCCGCACGAGAGATTAAGTTGCTCTCCTTTTTTCGGAGAAACACAGAGGCAGCAAAGAGTTCGCTCGATTTGCCGCGAAATTCAATGCGAGGCCGTCGTCCTTTTCGGTGATTTTACCATCGATTCCCTTCCCGAACCCATAACTAGTCATCGTCTTCTGACGTCGCTTTATCTTCCCGCTTATCGGGGTCGCTGGCCTTTCGACTGAAACATTCTGAAAACGAAATACTTCCGCTTCCAACGAGGGCTTGAGAAAAAGTGCCACTGACATAATATTTATACGCGTCCCTGCACCGAACCAATAACACGATCCGCAGCGCCGTAAATTTAAAATTACTAAAATACGATATCGCCGTTAAAGCCTCGAAAATATTTCGGCCGATCGCGCAATAAAAAAAAGTAAAGTAAAACACTGCCTTGCTCTCGCTTCTTCCCACGGTAGTTTTCTATACGCGACGAATCCCCGAGCTCCGCCGCGCCCCTATTCTGAACCAATTCGAAATCACATTAAGTCCATTTCAACGCTTCCAGTCAAAACTCCAATTTAAAACTTCCCGCTGGAAGCGTCGCGCCCCCCTCCACCAAACCGACTCCCACTCGACGTGTCACGCGGCGATAGGGGTGCGAAGAAAGAGAGCCTGAGAGGGAGAGAGCGAGAAAAGAGGAGAGAAATATGGATTCAATAAAATTTTTCCTAGTTCTTCTCTCCTAGTTCTATTTTCCAGTTAATGCGGGATTTATTAAATAAAACTTTCTGCTCCGAGGGAGCTCGGCTCCGCGAGCGATGAAAAAATCATTATTTGATAAATTTCCGCTCGACTGGGCGCGAGTTTTATTAGCTCGGGGCGCAGATTGCGGAAGCCGAGTATTTCTATTGGACGATAATGGCTAGCTTCTTTTTTAGTTTTAAATTTCATTTATTAAAATTTACTTGGGCATTCATACAAGTTTGGTAGAGATTTTAGTTTTATTTTCTGATTTTTAAAAACAGAATGAGATACTAGTAGAAGCGTGATCAGCCTTACTTGTGAAAGTGCTAATTAGAGTAAAACTTTCTGAACGATCCTTTGATGTTTCAGCTCAAGAATCATCCAAGCTTACCTGAAACAGAAGAAAGTAACCTCATTAGCACAACGCAAATTTTAAAAAATTAGTAAAATATAACTTAATTTAATGAGTCTGAATCTTTGAAGAATCGACAAGTAATTCCGCAGACAGCGGAAAAACTCGTCCGCGAACACCGAGAAGCCGCCGAAACGTCATAAAATCGTAAAATTAGACTCCGGTGCAGAGTGACATCGCTCGGAAAGTTTAAATTCTCGCCCCTTGCCGTCGGAATCGGCATCCGCCGGGAGAGGATCTCAAGAATCGCTCTCTCTCTCTCTCGCGATATCAAATTCTTCCACTACCCGGCCGCTATATTAGAAAGCCCCGGACGAGGGAAGAATTCGCCGATTGCTTTCTCAAGGACCAATATAATTGAGTTTCGGCCGATATGAGGCGCCCGAGAGAGCGAATTAAAGGTATTCCGCGCTAATCAGTTCCTCTCTCTCTCTCTCCCTCTCTCTCTCTCTCTCTCTCTCTCTCTGTCCGTTTCTCTTTCTCTTTCCAGAAAGTTTTCGGTATTCCATTGGCATTCCGACCGCATTCGTTATTGTAAACGTCCATTTCAGCGTCGTGCAAAAAACTTGGAGTCTTCCGGATTCTTCTTCGTGCTCCTTTTGCCTTTTACCTTTGTTTCCGAAAGAAAGGAAGAGAGAGAGAGAGAGAGAGAGAGAGAGAGAGAGAGAGAGACGCGACGGGAATGAAATCACGGCTGCTCGCGACGATTGGCCGTTTCGCCCTCTACTCTGGCATTATCGGAATGCCCAGACTGTCGAGTCGCGCTCCGGCATTCGCCGCAGCGAACTGTGTGACAGTTTGCAGAACTTGGCTCCGGCTAAACTTCAGCCCTTATACGAGGAGTTGCGAGCAGACACGCGCACACATACAGGCTCGCGGATAAACACGGATTCTTTCCTCCGCGCGCGCTTTTTTTTTTCCCGAAGACTCAAACGTAGACGCAAACATGTGAAATCCAATCTTTTCTCTTAAATAAATACGAGAGCAGTTTTGCTCTCTCTCTCATTCTCTCTCACTCTCTCCTCCGAGGTACGGTAAACATTTGTTCGTTTGAGAGACGCTGGAACGCGGAAGCATAAGTTTGTTTTGAAACAAATACACGTACGCAAAAGAATGTATACCAACTTATACCTTCGTTGAACTTATGAAAGCTCGATACTACACCGGGATAACAACATCTTTAGTTTAATATTTGTCCAGGCTCGCGGTAAATGATTTGCGAAATCAATAAGATTGGGACGCTAAACGAACGCGGGAAAATTCAAATTTTTAATTATAATAAAGAAAACATTCGTGCTAGACTCGAAAATAATTTTCAATTTAAAATTTAAAAGACATTGGGGTGGTAAATTAAAAATTCAAAGGAATATTAAAAAAGTTGAAACCACTATCTTTCGCAAACACGTGCAGCCTCGGAAAACCTTTATTACCTTCTTTCGCCTTTGTTCCAACTGCTTTTCTTTCGCCGTCAGTTCCTGAGGGTTCGACAAATTAATGAGATTTCGCGCGAGGCTATCGCCGCCGCCTGCCAGGCGGACATTTTCTGTTTGACACCAAGGGCGAAGGGAAAAATTCTCGGAACGCAGAGTGTCGCCTGATTTAAATACCGGGGAATGGGTAACTTTCCTTATTTTTCAACTTTGAATTTTCATCAAGAAAATCGCGCTCCTGGAAAAATTTCTCTCGACTTAGGCGCCCTTAGATTCCTGTGTTCCTCGCCTTTTAGAATAATTTATCGGATATTTTCATAAGGAACTTTCCCCCCCGGCGCCAAAGTGTTTTCCACGGGCCGAAACTTACACTCCATTCACGCCGAAATCAATTTTCCCGTACAGCTGGAAATTACTTCATTTGAATGGAATAAATTTGAATAAAAACAATAGCCATTATACAAGTTGCCAAGACATCGATGTTGGTATAGCCCGGCACAAATTTTCCCTGAATACACTTTCCACGATTTAGCCTCGCGGACTGGCAAACGAACGATTTTTAAGCGCTCTCCTTTTTTCTCCCCTCCCCCGAAAGATAACAAAAGGGAAGTTAAATTACTCCTTTGAAACTTGTCCACGTGCACCCTCCCCCCCTTTTTCCGAGCCCGCTAAACTTGGGTAACGAACTTCAGTTTTTGTTTGGGAGTGAAAAAGTCGAAAACTTCTAAAATAATTTGAACCTCAAAAGCGGAACTTAAAGCGAGGCAAGAAATGCGAAACAAAGGGGAAACGAATCAAAAGAAGTACTCGACTCGGAGGAAGAAGCGGCGGAGTAGAGCCGAATGCTGGATCTAGATTTTAAAGGGCACTTTAAAAAAGGAGAGACCCACGATGGAAGTTAAAAGGTTGCCTTTTCCTTCGTTTTTCCCGTCAACAAGGAAGCACGGCCCGAGCTCGACGTCCGTTGTTACCTCAAGGGAATATTGTATCTAAATTCCGGCTCCTCGAACGAGCTTAAGATCGACGCAGATCCGGAAGGGCCAACTTTTTTCATGCGCCGAGAGCTTCGGAGGATGAAGAAAAAAAAAGGCGCGCGCGAGATGTAACGCGTCGCGCGGAATATTTTCCCGGGGAGGAAGAAAAAGGGATCTCATTAATTCGGTCCTGCGCGAGCGAACTGTCAAAACTTTTCTAGACATCGGAATCCCGGACGTCGAATCTTTCCCTCTCTCTCTCTCTCTCTTCCTCCTCCCGTCGCCATTCAGATTTTCAGCTGGAAATGCAAATTATTCTATGAATGTGGAATGGGCAATAAGAAGCGGTGCGCCACGCAGGTTCTAAGCTCTTGAAAAACGAATTTTCGTTAGGGGAAAGACGTTTTCCATTAAATCAACGCTGCCGAAGCGTCGGGTTTTTTTTTTTTTTTTTTTTTGAACTTAGACGGGCGACGACGGCGACGGTGATTAAAGTTTTTCGGACGCGTGTATGAAAGAGGTCGCTGCATATTCATTGAATTTTATTTGGGGTGCATACACTTTAGCGCTGCTATTCGCAGATAATCTTATTCCCCGGGAGCAAATATTCTGAATACTACCAGCTAAAATTAGTCTTTCGGCAAATTTATCGCCGGCTAAATTAACGAAAACGCTGCTTGACGAACGGAATAATGAGAGTAGCTTTTGGAAATTCAATTTCAAAACACTTCTTTCAGATGAAATCTATTTAGCGAAAATTAGCTATAAAAAACTCTTACTATCTTATTTAAACAGAATTGAACTCGCAGTGTAAACGTTATAAATGTAATATTGGACCTTGAAGTCTGTTAAAAAGTGATATTTTCAAAGATCAGCACAGTAGACATCAGACATTATTAAAATGGCACATAAAGAGACGAACGGCTGCGCTCGTTCCTCCTCATCTAGCAAAAACGAAGAAAGCAAAACGCATCTCTTTCATTCTCCAGTTCATCGAGCTCAAAGGAAATTTCATAAATTTCTTTCCTTCCCCTTTCGGGGGGCTTTCAACATTGACTCGGCGTACTTCGAGCCGGCAAAGCCCAAAATGCAAACGCGCACAATACCGTCGGCGAAGTATAACGTACATACATTGAGAGCGGCGCTGCTGCTGCTGCCGCTGCCGCCGCGCTTCAAAAGACTTCGCGGGTTCATCGGTTTTCTCCTTTATATACATATACATATATATATATCCGCGGCCGGCTTTAGGGCCGAGCAAGTTCGCGCTCACGTGAATATTCGCGTGCGTCTGAGAGGCCCGGCTTTCAAAGCAAGAATTTTAAAGAGACCTGCGGTGACATTGGAACTTTTAGCAACCAATTACAAAGTTTAATTAGTGTTTGTAAGCGATTAATTCAGGAGGGGAGGGGGGAAGGGGGATGGAGGCTGAATATTCACGAGGTTTTTGTTTTTAAGATTAGGGAAGCGAGCTTGTACGCGCGATAATTTACTCGGCCCGCGCTTCCGGAATTTATGTTTGCATTTCAATTTATAACCTAATGCGGCCTCGCGCAGATTTTTCTTGGCAATACACATTTCAAGTAGGCCAATGCTAGATTTAAAAACTGCTCTCTGCTTCGAAAGCATTTATGTTCCGCCGTGGGGATTTTACTGCTATTTATATATAATCGTGAAAGAAGTCATTTGTAAGAGCACTGGACTGGGAAAAATTTCTGAAAACGAATTCAAAAGTTAGCGGAAAGATAAATTAGCGAGAATTTAATGGCTTTATGATCCTAGTCTTCGGACTAAGCCGCCCATTTAGCAAATGAATTTCTACAAGGCTGTTTCGTATATGCATTGAAGCCATTTTATTCGCGTTAAGTATTTTATACAAAATGTTGCCTCGTTTGACTCTGGCTGGTATCAGAGCAAAGTCAATTATTAACTCTCCAAACCACTCCTTCCACAAGTAGATTCCTCACCCGGTTATTAAGTGATCTTCAAAGGGGTGAATAATCTAAGTAAAAGCTCTATGATTGGTTCGTCAAGTGAATCTTAACTCCTAGTAAAGTTACTAGAAGTTATTATTTACTATTCACAAAGCAGAGATTCCAGTTAGTTCTTGCTGCAGCATTTTTTATTTTTATTCATCTTGAGACGCTCTGCTTTAATAATGATTCGGTTGAGAAAACAATTCTATTGTTTGTCTTAAATTAAAGGGATCCCATTAATCCTTTCTTAAATCCTTCAAGCTCAAGAAAATTAATGTCCCTCGTTTGTAAGTGTTTATGGTTTATCTTTCCGAACCATCGGACCAAAAAAGTAAGAACAAGGCCAGTTACGCAATTGCAGAAACGAGTTCCCACGAGTATTACCATTTTCAAGCAGTCTGAAAAACACGAAACTTGCAGTAGGAGACGGCCAGATTGATAGGTAGATAGGACGGAAGAGACGAGCTGCTCCTCAGACTGAAGAGAATAGTTTCCGGTCGAAGAATCCGCGCGCAGAGACCGGAGATCGCCGCCGCTCGTCCTCCGGCACTATATACTGTGTTCTCCCCCGAATTCAGGCGGGAGCGATGGATCGAAGAAGCATTCCGGGCCTAATGTTCCCCCGCGTCCCCCTGCCCCGACCTTGAGACGCGGGAAATCTCGATCTCGCGATGCATTTCCGCGATTGGCACTCGCGTATTGCGGCCGCTATTCCCCGTGGCAGACGAGCGCGCGGCTGTTTCCTTTTACCTATGCATGAGAGATTTTTATGTCGAGTGGCTCGCCGCGCCGCAGTGCTTGAGAATTGGATGTGTACGTTTGAGAGGAACGATGCGTATTGACGTTTTCGCTCTCGGCGAAAGGGAAGCCTTCTCCTCTCTGGGCCATCCCTTGCATTTTCGAAGTGGATATTTTGAGTGGCGTTAAGACGTCGTATAACGCGTACTTTTTCAACTCTGCTATGAATACGCGATGCGATGTAACCTTGTTCGAGGTAAGAATCTCGAGGAATTCGAAGCGAAGGGAAATAATGTAAAAATTAATTGAACGAAAATCTTCGTAAATCAAACCTATCGATAAATCCGTTGCCCCGCGGCGCGACGCATTCGCTCGGAAGACTAAAATTTATAACTCTCCTTCGCAAAATTAATAAAGGTTACAGCGTCAATCGGCGCGGAGTTAATGAAAAATTGGAAAGGCGCGCGCACGCCATCGCTAATCTCGTGAATAATTCAGCATCGCGCTCGGTCGAAAATTTTTTAATGGGATTTTAAAACAAGCTCGCGCCTGCGCCTGCGCAGCTCAAGCGCCTCGGCCGATTCCGCCGGGGGAATTATTTAGCGAGAGCCCGAGAGAAGGGGTGTAAGTATAGAGGATTTTTTTTCAATGATTAATGAGCCGAGGAAAGTTTTAAAGTCCTCGAGTCAACGGCGAGAGAGGCGGCAGTGTATTTAGCGCAACCCTTTCGCGAATTTACACACCCCGGGCCTTTTAAATCTTAACTGTATCTCTTGCCTATTGAAAAATGCATAACTGGGGGGCCCGGAGAATAATTCATGGCTCGTTACATTCCGCCGCCGTAACTCATCGACTCTCCACCGCGGCGAGAGATCGTTACCGCAACGATTTTCGACTCGAAAATTTATCTCGTTGCGAAACCAGGCAGTGCCGCGTAAAAACTAGTTTTATTAAATCAAAAATCAGCCCTGATGGCGTATAAATAATCCGTGCCAATTACTCTCTCTCTCTCTCTCTCAATCTATCTCGCTCTCCCGTTGGCTTTTCCGGGGGGGAAAAAAAGGTCGAGCTCGTAAAGTCCGCCGGTATTATCACTTCCGCGAGCGGACGAATCGGAAATGCTACAATAATTTACGGCAGTAAACGGAGAGGCGCATCATGCAAATGCGCAAACACCGCAGAGGGCAGCGCGCTTTCTCAATTGCCCGTAAAAACTGCTCTCTGTTTCTGCGCGCATCCGATTAGCGAACGTCGGCATGTATCCTTTGATCTGCGAAACGGCGCATTTCCGCGTCCTGGATGTAAACTGCCGCTGCGCTTCGTGGGTTTAGGATGCCGGGTTATTGAAACATATTTTTTACTACTTAGTTTTATTGTCTTCACGGGTATACTTAGTTGATAAGGTTTATTTTGCTTGATCCGCATCAATCTACATAAAATCAAAGTGTTTTACGGATTACTGTGATGTAGGATGTAGCATGTGGAGCAAAATTGATTGTTAAAACACTTAATTTTTAATGTAATTTATAGAATCTTTGTAATATCAATAATTTTTAGTAATAATCATCTACATCCCAAATAGAAAATTGCATTAATTACGCGCATAAATAAATATCAGTCATATCCCATAGCAAGGCTTGAAAACAGCTTAAATCACCCATCCCCCAAGTAAGACAACAAAGCGGCCACAGACGAGCTCCGAATTCATCCTGATCGCCTCTGAATCGGCTCCGCGAAAACACTTGAATCGTAGCCGGCAATCAGACGGGCAAAAAAGAAGCACAGATAGAAAGAGAGAGAGAGAGAGAGAGAGGGGGGGGGGCTCATAATCAAGCGGCTCACTTTCGGCTACCGAGAAGCCCCTCTCTCTCTCTCGGCTACAGCGGCACAAAGCGCATTCATCAATGGGGCATACCGAATCCGAGCGTTGACCGGCGCTCGACAAACGACAGTCTCAGACTCGTTATCGCGCCGATGAAACGGCTCGGGGCTCTATCTCTCACTCTCTCTCTCTGTCTCGCGCGCGCGATCGGCTCCGAGAGCGCCGGAAACGGAACAATCCGAGGGAGGCTTAATTCACGTTAATTGCTAATTGCTCGTTCATGCGCAGGTGCAATTAGGCATCTGGGCAAAGGCGCGCGCGCGCTCTCTCTCTCTCTCTCGACCCACATCCACGCCGAGTCAAGAGCGCCTTACTCCCCCGCCCTTCTTTTTTCTCTCTCTATCCCTCTCTCTTGTGTGCGCCTGCGCGATCTTTTTTTTTCATTTTCGTTAGATAACGAGGATTTAAATTGAAGTTGTTGGTTTTGCGCAACAAGGAGCTTTTTGTGCCGCTCCGAAGCGAGGCTGCGAGAAAAAGTTTCATAATTACGAGCCGCCGCCGCGTCGTTTAAAGAGTATCAGTTTGTTTGAATATTAGAGCAATTAAATGGCACTCCGGCCTCGGCTGAATTTTAATACAGTTCTCGCAGACCGAATCGTAAAAATATAATGAACGTCCTTCTCGTCTCTCTCTGTCAATCACGGCTTTTTACGCACACGGCAATAGCCGACCTCCGCGTATAATATAAAAATCTGTTATCGCTTAGCGCACCGAATGACACACGTAATGATTTTCTTCTCTGGGTTCTTGCGCTTCCACGTCCTAACCATCGGTTGGGCGATGTCCAATAACCGTGATTAACATAAAGCCGTACAAAAAGCGAGTATTAATTTTTTGATGCTTATTACCGTCATTGAAACTCGGGGAAGTCGCGTTCATTGCAAATAATAGAATGCCCTTTTTTTAACTTCCTGCGGGAAGAATGATTTTTCTTCGGGACGCGATTTTTCGTCAACATTTATTTCGGTCGATTGCGGGTTCGCTGTGCTTTTAAGGGTCATTTACGCGGCTCTTTGCAACCTGCAAACAATACTATTAATTGTAGAACATACAAATATCGGCTCTCGCGTAAAGCTTCGCGCGCTGGCTCTTGTTAAGAGGCGGCTCCCGCACGCAAATTTACAAAACTGCCGAGCGTAACTTTTCCTTGAAAATTCTAATTTCGTAAAAGAAACTGAGTATTTCCAGCGCCGCGTTTTGCCCCTCTTTGTCCGCGCGTACTTTTCCCTAATTCCGAACCTCCTCATCCTCTCGCCGTTTCTTTTCGCGCGAAATAACGAGTATACTTTGGAACCTGGCAAAAAGACTCGGCGTAGTAAAACAGAGAGAGAGAGAGGCAGGGGTGCAAGATCTCGCGTATATCCAGGGAAAAGCGGCGTACGAGGAAACGCGATCAAAAGGCCTAAAGGAGTCGAGTGTTTTCTCGAATTAGTCCGTGAATTTCCTCGCTCCGGCGGCCTACACTGATTAGGCGAGTCTCTCTTTTTGCCTCTCTCCCCTTTTTCGCGTATAACCCCGCCGCGCCGATTGGTTTGAACTTTTTCATTAACGTAAACGGGAGTTAAGACGAACGGGGCGCCGTTTGTTTAATTTTTCTTCTTTTTTTTCAAGAGCCCGCGCCGCTCTCGCGCCGATAAAAGGGAGCCGCGAGGATTTGGATTTCTTTTTTTTTTTTATTTCGCTTTGAACGCTGAGCGGTGAATAGTTCTTGCGCCTTAATTTCGCTTTTATGCGCATGAAAGAGGTAAGATTAGAACGAGGCGGTCGGAAGCGAATTGCCTCGGGGATGTAGTAAAAAGGATTTTGCAAATTTTGCGCAGAAAAGCTAAAGTCAGGACGGGGTTTCTTTTACTTGATTGAATTAAAGGAAGATACGTCGGTGCCATTTATCTTTTGAACTGCAGATCTTTTTTTTTTATTAATAAAAGCAAGCCTTGTTAGCGCGCTGACTTTTTTACTCTTTTGGCTTTTATTCAACTCTTAATTCACTGCAAATCTGCCTTAATATCCGTCTTTACAGAGCCGTTAAACTCTTATATCAAATTAAAAGCATCATCAAGCTGATACTAATGCTGAAGCAAGCAAAAAATAATACGACGTCACAAAAACTAAAACGGAAAATTTTTCATCCAACTTCCAGATAAATAAATCTCATTTTTTACGCGAGAGAGAGAGAGAGAGAGAGAGAGAGAGAGAGAGTGAGAGAGAGACATATTGTGGTCCAAATGAAATTTTCCGGAGCATTCAAAAGAAAACTTTTCCCCTTACTCCCGAAATTATTCAAAAAAAGGAACAAAGTAGCAGACGCAGTAAAAAATAAATCGCGAGAGGAAGCGAGGACCCGGTGATAAATGGTAATTGTCTCCCACATTAAATCACGGGGCTAATAGAAATAAGTTCGAGCGCGCGGTGACGGGGGGGGGGAGGGGCAGGGGAGGGGGGCCAAAGTGCGTGTAATATGATGTATGGATCGGAGCTCCGTCGGCGATCGCAGCAGAAAGGGCTCTCGTCCGGCGGGGGAAGTCGGTAGTTATACCTAGATAAGAAAATCTCGTGTAGGCCGCGGAATAATCAGCCGTTGCCAAGGCGACGAGTCGGGAGCAGCCGGGCTGCGTGTTTTTCCGGCTAAATTATTTACTGGCACGTCGCGTTTCTCAGCTTTTTCTGGCTCCGAATGAGCTTCTGCTGACCTATATATATATCGGAGTCCCCTCCATATCGCTCCTTTTTCCGAACGTGGAAAAACAGGAGCGAATGCGAGAGAGAGCTTCTTGCCGGCGTCGTCGTTGTAATATCGGACGCCGGCTGCGAAGTTTTTCCGGAGATGTAATGGAGACGAACGCGGGACTGTTATAAGCAATCGGACTTGCTATTTCGGATGGTTTTCTTTTGATTGGGGATAGTTTGCGTTGAGTCGTATAAGATGGCAGGAAGTGCATTGTAATCTGTTACGTCTCTTTTGTAATATTAAATGTTTTTATACACAAAATTTGATATAATACGTTAAGTTTATGACAAAATATAACGAACTCTTCTTATCACCTTGCACTCGTTTTAAATGCACGATGGAACTCCGAAACCCGAAAGAAATAAAAGTAGAATTCGTCTGACGGGCAAAGCAATTAACACTTCTCTAAAAATACAAACTCAATCAAGACCTCTCCAGCGTCTCGCAAAAACTCAGTAAACGCAAAAAGCCCATACAAAAATCGCTCAGCAATGCACTCTCGTCTCGCAATCGTCACCGAGCGCCGTGCAGAGAGAAAGAGAGAGGGAGGGGGGGAGGAGAGTCTCCCGACGTCGTCGTTACACACACTCCGACTGCTGCAGCATGCCGCGCGGCATAGCGTCGTAGCTTGCGGCTTCATAAGCCGACTTCCCCCCCCCCCCCCCCCCCCCCCCC
>UCOL01002950.1:0-22026 GCA_900474335.1 Ormyrus nitidulus | reverse complement strand
CAGACTAGCGTACAGGTAATTGCATTTACCTCTGCTGAATTGCATATATGTAATTTTCTGGTTTACTATTAATAAATAAATAAATAAATAAAACTAAAAAAAAAAAAAAAAAATGATTCAAACCATCCCCAGTATTTTTATCTAATACGAAATAACACTTGCGTACCACATAAAAATAATCTCCCTTTTATTCAGTTCCCAGAACAGACGTATCTACCGGCGGCGGCCGAAGTTTTGATCCATATTTCTCCGAACGGAATTTTCGTCACGTAGCGTCTATTCATACAGCGGAAATAAAGCGGCCACGCTTAAATAAGCGCGTTCAACCCAAAGGCGGGCGGGGGGCGGCCGAGCGTAAGAGAAAATTACGGGAAAATTTGCACGCGGAGGAGCGGTCCGCGAGGAGTCCCCGAAAGAGATGTGTGCGCGCGGCGCGCGACATCGATTTACCTTGGCGTGTAGTGCAGCTCGCGCGGAACTCCCTCGGACGAAACAGCGGCGCAGGGGAGAGAGAGAGAGAGAGAGAGAGAGTCTGTGCAGCTCTTGGCGCCGGGCGGATACGTTATATATCACGCCGGAAAACTTGCCGCGGCGTAGATAACCTACTTGAGGAGTTAACCCGCGTACATGCAAATTTTCTGAATTATTATGCCGCGGCGAGAGGAGTACGTATATTACGGTTCGGGGGGGGAGTTTGCGGGAGAGAGCCGCGCCGCGCGGGAAATGCAGTCGCCACTTTTCCGCCTTACCCGAGAGGCCGCGGGGGTGGGACGACGACGATTTTCTTGTTTTTCTTTCCGCGCGGCTCCTCGAAAGGACGGGGTAGGCGGCAATTTGCGCTGGATTTACGGGGGCTATTCGTTTTCCGGAGCTGGGCAGATATTGTTTCGCCGCGGAGGGCCTGGTAATGTTCGTTAAAGATATCGGAATTGATAGAGGCGGAGATGAGTTATGCTGATTCTTTTGCCGATTGTTAGAGAATTTCTTGAAAGAAATATATGTAATATGTTTCTCTTATAAATGCTGAAAAAAAATTTGAAATTTTTAAAATCTGTTAAAAGGACAGTTCGAATTCGAGAAATAATTAACAGGAGATAGAAATCTCGTCAATTGATATCCACAATATATTCTATCCTATCAATTTCGAAAACTGAAACGCAAGTTATTCAAAAGCCAGTGAGCTTAGTCGCAATCCACATATTCACTCAGGAATTAATGAAGCAAAGCGTCCGTTTCCTAGCCCCGGAACAAGACGATGCGCGGGTAGGAGTTCCAATAAGCCGTCTATCGTTCTCAAAGGCAGACAAATATACGCAGGATGCGAAATTTGGATTAAAGCGGCCTCTCTCTCTCTCTTTCCTCCTTTCAGGGCAGCGTCGCCCCTCCCCCTCTCCACGCATGCGACGATTCGTCTCCGCTAATATCTCGAGGAGATTCCATGGAGATGACGAGAGGGCTTTTTCGAATTCGGCCGCGGATCCCGGACATCAAGCTGCTTAGAAGGGCCTCCTGGCGCGGAGCCAGCCGATACGCGCCTTTTTGCCGGCCACCGGACGCCGCCCGGATATCTGGTCCGCCCAGCTGAATAATGTATGCGATTCCAGTTTAATAAGGCGGACTCCCGGAGCCGCCGGTGACCGATAGCTCGGCTCGCGATTGCTTATCGATACGGAATTTTGCCTGGCTTGCGGGATGAAATTCAATGGATTCGGTGCGGCGGCGAGTTCTCGTTGAATTGCCGCGGTTAGCGACCGTGAAAGGATTCGAGAATTGTATAAAACAATCAAACTTTTACCGCGACGAAAACTCGATTTTATCAAAGTAACATTATGCACTGATACAATAGTCGGTGTGTTCATAATCCGAAAGTTTCGCTCGGTCGAGTTGCGCGCAGAATTTTTAGACAAAGCCCGCAAATCCGATTAATTGACGAATGCTTACAAGGAAAAGCACAGCGCGCTGCAGGGAGTTTTCGGGGTAAGTCTGATGCGATTCTATTCCTATTTCGCTAACTTCCGACCTCAAAGGCCTTATATGCTCCGGTCCGGGGGATTATATCAAATAAACTCCTCGGCGGCGACGCTGCTGAAAGCGCGCCGGGGGATTTTGCATCGGATGGGACAGCGACGTACGTGTTTTCCGATTTCGACGAGAGAATATTATACGTTTCGAGTGTCCCGAAATTCAGAATGTAGATAAGCTTGCGTATACTTGTTTGCGACAATGAAGCTTAGTTTTTAATTAAATAATACAGAAATATTAAGACTTTTTAAATCAATCGATGTTTTTACTTGCTCGTTAACCCTTTTAGACCCAATGTACATTGGAATGTACATACAAGGAAAACTGAAAAAGATTAAATCGAAGAATTGAAACAATCTGCAATTTAAAATAATCTTTGTAAATAATTGTGCTGATCATTAGAGATGTATTTATACACTTATATTTGTACTTTAAAAAATGATATATCACGCGGCTACATTTAATTCAGTTCTGAAAGGGGTTAAATCTCTCCGCAGACTCAAATAATTCGAGCGAAAGCTTCCGATTCTTCGAATCACACCCTTATCAAGGAGACAAATCCCGGAAAAAAGGAGCGAGAGCGCCCCAACTTGAAAACTAAACGGCAATAAAGTGTGCCGCGCATCTCCTAAAGATCGAACCGAAGGGAAAACATCTGTACTCCGCCCCGTTAGACTCGCCTTCGACTCGGTGTACTACTCGCGTGCAAAGCTGGCTCGTAAGCGAAAGAGAGAGAGAGAGAGAGAGGCGCTTTTATGTCTAATGTAAAGCGACGCCCGGAGATCCATAACGGCGGAGCCGCGCGCGCGGCGGAGCCCTCGTAAACCTGAATTTATTAACACTTGCGGGAGCGGAGATTCGCCGAATGGTTTTCAATTTGTGCCAAAGGTGGCTCGCTCGCGCCGCCTCGGTGAACGCGGCGCCCGCAAGATACACTCGGCGTTCGTTTCCGCGGGGAGGAGGCGGCGCGATGAGAGTCTATAAAGGAAAAGAGACGCGGGGGTTTATCGTCCCGGAGAGAGAGAGTATTGTACATACTTGTGTACGCCGAGGTGAGGAGGATAATAAGCCGAGAGGTGTAGGATTTTTATGCGAGACTGCGCTGATTCACAGTTTAATGCCCGCTGTTGTGGGCTGTTTCTTTCTTCCCGATGAGGGGGAGGTTTTAGATTGTTACGTTTTTAGAATGATAATGGAGGATGAAAGAATATTAAGTAGTTCTTTCTTCTTTTTGGAATTCATGTTTAATGGATAATTGTTTTATGTAACTAGGAATTTCGCAAATATTAAACATTGCTCTTTAAAGTCGGGTAATTATTCGAATAGATTAAGATAATAAATAATCAAAAGAATTGAAAAGTTAAGTTTTTATGTTTATATCATATATTCTTATTCCTTATCGTCGATGCGCAACTGCACTGAATTTCCGTTTACAGCTAAGCTTCTAAGTGTGTCGGGTTGCATTCTGAATGGGTGGGCAGGGTGCCAATGGTGTACATAAGCCTTTTTATAATTAATTGTTTTCGTCTTCAATGAACTTCTTGTATGCAAACAAGTTACGTTTGTTGTGAGTAAGCAGAGCTGAATTTTTATATTTTTCTTTAAATTTAGTTTCCTCCAAAAAATAGCCCTTTCAAAGTAACAAAGTAATAAATTTAGCAACCAACGATTTTGCATTTAAATTCCGATGAAAGATCCGTCTTTTACTACCAGTCTTTAAAAAAATAAAAAGATCACGGTAACTTGGTTGACGGATTGAAAAGAAACTGCGTCATTGGAGGTTAACGAAGCTGCGCCGAAGTACTGAACCAGCAAGACATTCGGATGCATCGTACTCGGTCCCTCATAATTTTTGTTCAAAGCCCCGGGAAATTAGCTCGGGCCACAGGTACCTGCGGACTAACCACTGCTTCTGATTTCTTCTCTATTTTTGACTCGGTGGCTATTGACGCGAAATTCTTTTTTTCTTTAGCTGCAGATGCTTGATTTCGAGTGACGCTAAAAAAGATCAAATTTTGAGCATTCACGTACCACATAAGGTTTTCTTTATTTCCAGATTTTACTTTTCCTAAATTATCTAATTAGAAATTAAATCACTTAAGAATTTTTAAAACATTTTAGGCGCGTATTAGATTTTTACAGTTCGCAGGTAACAAGAATCTCAAAAGGATATTATTTTAATAATGCAAAGTTTATAATTACGTACTTCAGACGTTTTTCAATCTTTCCACTTATCTGCTTCCATTACCAATATCCATATAAGGTAATTCACATTGCGCGAAATTCAATGCTCGACATTGCCAGGATATCTCATCAGTAAAATTTCCCTCCCCGCGAACAAAACGCCAGGCGAGAGAGCAGCTGAAAAAAGCCATTACATTACCCCGTCCAAGCCCGCGGCAGCTGCATTCCCGAAAGCGGCATGCAGATAGGCAGCGCTTTATCTGGGGAAGCAGCGCGGCTCCATTCCCGACGGCTCCTCGCGGCCCCTCTGCAGCCGCAAGACTCCTCGCTGCGCCTCCTCGTCCCTCCCGCCCCTCCCCCCCACCGCTGGCTGCGCGTCGGGGGTGGCGCACGGTAAGGCGCGCCCTGGGAAATGGGAATCCCCCGCCGCCGCGGCCGGTGCTCGAGGCTCCCAAGCCGATACGTATGCATAATGGAAACTCGCAGGTGAAAATGGAAAGATTAAGTGCAGATTTCGGACGCCGTAAATTCCCGTAGAGGGGATTTCGGGCGTGATATTTTCGGTTCGGTCGGGAGTCGGGGTGAAGCTTTTTGGATTCATGCAGCGGACTTTGGAACGATGCTCTACGAGCACTTTTTAAAGGAGTCTTAAATTTTTTGTCAATTCGAAATATCCGAACTTTTATCGTGTATTATATGTTGTTTGATTTTTATAGGTTGTTAAAATAACAGGCGTCATTTATTCTATAAATAACGTTATGTGGTCCTTTGTAAAGATAAAATGTAGGTTTCAGTATCGAAATGTGCGAGAGCTTTTCTCAACATTTATTCGTTACAAATCGTTTGATTCGTTTGACAAGCTTGAAAATCTGCATTCAAACCCCGATGAATTTGTTTTCCCAAATAATAAAACTGATCAAAGGCTTGTACTTTCTTCAATTATAAAACGTCGCAGACTCTTAATCTGAAATTACTCAGATTTCTAAAGTCCTCCCGTAAAAACGGCAAATCCCAACTTTAAAACAAGGCACTGCACCCATAAGCAGATAAATATCCCCGTAAATAACAAGATAAATGAAAAGATAGCAGCGCAGCTCGCTCGGCAGCTAGACAAAGCCAGAGAGACGGGAGTGGGAGAGAGCGGGGCGAGCTTTCGCAAGGTGTACACATCGTGTACATACAGCTCAGCGGGGTGTCGGTGCTGGCTCAGGGTCTACATAGCCGTGCATCTCTTCTCCTCCCCTTCTCTCCTCTCCTCTCTCTTCTCATCTCTCTCGCTAACCGCCCGGAAATTTCGGCCGCAAGCTCACTCCGGCAAAGGCGGGTCCGCAAGCTCCGCCTCGCAAGCTCCCGCTCGGCCACGCCTCCTCTCTCCCTCCCTGGCGGCCGTCGGAGGGATATATGCACGCGGCAGAGCGAAGGAGAGCGAGAGAGAGGGAGGGAGGGAGCTTTCCTCTCGGCCTCCCCCTTCCCACCGCCCCCCTCTCGATCGGATGCAATCGTTATACTATCTCTCTCGGCTCAGGAATCGACGCGCGCGCGCGGCGCTCGCCTCTGTCTCGTGTATTTACACGGGTTTTATTTATCGGTTAGAGACGTTTCCTCTCTCCGCGGGTATTTTTGTTGCGGCGTTTTTTACTTAAGGTGATAGCTGCTCCGGCTGGCTTCGGGGGTTGGTTGTACCTCTTCTTCCCGAGGGGGGGGGGGGGGGGGGGGGTGGGAAGAGAGCTTGAAGATCGAGATGCGTGTGCAGTTTACGAGGCGCGCGGTTTCTCGTGCAGCTCGGGGAGCTTTTCTTTTTATTTCGCCGAGGCGCGGCTTTGGGCGCTCTTCCTTTTTCCCGCGGCGATGCTTCGCCACGTCGAACGCGTGAAATATGGCCGGATGTAGCCGAGGGACTCTCCGAGAAGCTCTCGCTTTTTACGCTTCGGAGGAGATTCAATCTCGAGCGGGAGCTGCAGCTTTGCTGCTTTACGTCGAATATTGAATTTTTTTAATTCTGCGTGTAATGTGCTGTTGGGAAAAGGATTTTCTTCGGGTTTTAAAGACCGTATTTTATGAATGCGCAGAGATAAACGGTGTGAATTTTGTAAAATTGAAAAATATTTTTGGTACCAGGAACGATTACATGCAAAGTATAATGCATTGATGTTATCAAAATAAGCCATGCATTAGTATCATAAGTAGATTTATGTTAAAAACAAAATTCTCGAAAAGGCTTTAAAAATTTTTAATAATCTTAACTATATTTAAAACACAGCCTAATAACTGAAAAAATTGCCTCCAAGGCGAATAAATTATCAAAAAATTTGCAGCTGTAAACTCCAACTAACCGAATGATAAACACGCAACTGAAACTAGACTAGAAGGCGACGAAACTGGTAAGCAGCTTAACGCGTTAACGCATACTCGCGCTCTCGGGGCTCTCGTATCAAACGAGCGGAGCCGAGAGCGCGCGCTTGGAGAGAGGGGTTTATGCCTTTCATAATACGGAGAAACCGACGATGTGCGTCGGAATCCGCCGTCTGCTCGTCCTCTTTCCTGCGAACCGTCTCTCTCTCTCTCTCTCTCTCGATAACGGCCACCGGAAACGGCTCGACGAGAGAACGGAGGCGGGGAATCGGACATCGTCGGGATGCACCGAGCGCCGACCGCAGCCAGATAGCGAGAGCGACTCCGCTTCCACTCTCTGCGCCGAGTTTATCCTGCTCGCGGGTTCGTTATTTTTTTCGCTTTGGGATTTTTAGATTCGGTCGCCGCTTTCCGGAGAGATTAATGTGGAGTTGATTATGAACTGGACGTTTTGTGAAAAAGATGCGCTGCGTCGGGATAAAAGTTTATCAAAAAAATAAAGTGGCGTGGTATTAATTTGTTAAATAAATGAACAATGCTGTCAAAAATTTTCTCGCTGGGACGAAAACACAACGTTTCGACCGAAGCAGTAGTTCTCTTCAGGTCCACTGGATACTGTCAGACTCAAAATTATAACTTACGAAAAAAGGAAAAGTGGGGCTTTTATAAAACAATTAAATTTTAGTTTGTAGTATTTATAGTCTTAAGAGAACGTACACACGCGGAAATGTAAACGTGTAGTTTTTAAATGTCACGGTATAAAATTTTTTCTTCCATCAATAACAAATTATTTTGTAATTGTTAATCTCCAGCACGTATCAAGGCCTAACTAATTACAATAAAAGTAAGGTAAACCTGAATTAAACTTTTTATGTATTTTTTCAAAGGTATTCAAATTGGTAACTGTTTAACGCAAACACTTGCAGTACATACAACTAGGCTACAAATTTATCATTAATGTACACTAAATATCATTTTTCAAACGGAAACGTCTTTTACAAGAATAAAACTATTAAATACGATCATCGCTAATTTTCTTCCGCAAAACAGTCTTTTCCTACCAAACCATCGTAAACCCAAAAACTCGCCCAACCACAATTCAGTGCACAGCATCCACATTTGCCTCCGTCCGTCCCCGAGAACCGTCGCAGCTAACCCCCTTGCAGCAATATCGGACATCCCGGCCTCCATCCCCGCGCGTCTCGGGGCCGAAAAAGGAAGCTGCAGCCTCCCTCCTCTTTGGGCACTCTAATCTGGATTCTCCACCTCCTTATCTCTCCGGAGGGCGCAGCGGCACACCCCCGGGAGGACGTAAGGACCAATGGAGGCGGCCGCGGAGATAACAACCGCCGCCGCCGCCGCCGCCGCCGTCGATCCCGGGGTGTGAGGTCGGGGATAAGAGGGGAGGGCGCGCGCGCGCGCTCTGCTTCTGCGCCGAGGCGGCACACAGCGGCCGATACGCACGAGCCCGGAGAGTCAGTCGCGGCTCGAGCGCCGCACGCTCCGAACGTACGTGCGTGCCTCCTGCGCCGGCTGCTGCTCATCCGCTGCTCCACCGGTGGCGATCGCTCCCCGCACGGATGTGCGAACCGATACTCGCGGGCTTTTTCAGCGGGAGGATGTGAATACCTCCCACCCACCCACTCACCCCCCCAGGAGGTCGAGTGCTCGACGAGTGCTGGAGACAGACTGGCTTCGCTTCGGGAGAGACAGTATTTTTGTAGTTTAAGTGTTTATTTGGGCCAGTGATAATATATAGTGCTGTAAGAAATTTTAGATTGACTTTTAAACTTTGCAAGAGAGTTATTCAAAAGTAGACTATGTTATTAGCGGAATCTAGTGGTTAGAGAATTTTCGTAAATTGGTAAGATTTTTCATTGAGATTGATGCGGGGCAAGAATTATTTCAGTGTATCGCTATAACATTGTTTTAGTTGAATTAACAGAGACGTCGCAAGTTTCGATAGTTGATTCGATGGTGCTACCCGTATAATTGTCAGATAAACTGAGCCAGTAATAGTGCAATTTAAGTTTGACTGAATACTCTAAGTGATACTCGATTAGCGTTAAAAACAAGGCATAAATTAATACCCCAGCAAAACAATGCACTTCTAAAACGAAAAGCAAAAAAAAAAATGCGCCTCCTGCATTGCATCAGTGGTAGCATCCGGCATTGATTCAGGTGCGCCGAACGCGAGCAAAGGACAAAACAAAAGGCACCCACACCTTAATCCCGACGATGGCGATCCGCGACTCATCGCCCCACAATAATTCCTCTCGGCCTCCTCGGCTCAGCTCGTAAAGGCCGCCGAAAAATAAAGGAACGAGCGGGCAGAGAGAAGCAGACGGGGAGAGAAAGAGAGAGAGAGAAAGCGGATGGCAGCAGCAGCAGCAGCAGCAGCAGCAGCAGTAGCAGCAGCTTCCGTACCAGCCAGAGGACACTGAAGCAGCGAAGAGCGGGAGGTGGAGGAGGAGGAGGAGAAGCAAGGAGAGAGCACCGAAGGTGATGGATTTTCAGAGCGCGATGGAGACCTTCGCCGAAGCTTGGGAGGCTGCCATCACGAAAAAAGATCAGGTTCAGGTAAATCGAGAGCAGCCCTCTCAGCGCCCCGATGGATATGGGATTACCCGCGTATTTTCGGGGGGTATAGTCCAAGGCGACGACGACGACGACGACGACGGCGCGCGAGCTCCTCTTTCAAGGACGGCGCGGATTTCGGTTTCGCCGCCGCCGCCGCGCTGATTTTTGCAAGATAGGCGGCGGTGTAGAGTAACAGGTTGTTTCGACGCCGGGGGAGAGAGAGAGAGAGAGAGGGATATTCGATTAGCGCTTGATTATCGGCGGGAGCGATCGATCGGTTAATCGAGCTGTCGCGTCCAATCGATTCGATACGGCCTACGCTGAGCGGAGGCAGGTATTTCATTAGGGCCGGAAGCCAGTTTCGGTAGCTGAATTCGGGATTCGAGGCTCGGTTTAAAAGCATGCTTTCAATGGATCCTTATTGCGTTGAAAGAATTCAATGAAAATTATTGCCGGGAAAAGAGTGCGCGAACGTTTTGCTTTATCGAGTCGAAGATCCGAAAGAAGCTGGAAAAAGATCAAAGCGAAATCCAAAAAGAACTGCCTGATATTCCATTATTTGAAACTTTGTGAAATATATATGAATTAATGAACATAAGTAGCTTATCTCAATGTTACGGTACTGCACGTTGGCGATTAGAGCGAATTATCGTTGCTCCACCGTTAAATTTGATGAATAGCATATGCGAGCAACTGCAAAATTCTTTAAAATATAAACAATAATATATTGTGTACAAAAGTAGAAACAATTGTTTTAAACAACGATTTACACAGAAAAAAGTTTAATCGCTTGGAAAATGTTTTTTTTTTTTATGTGTTTGAATAAATTTAGTCTTTAGTAGGTCAAGCGTTGAATTTTAAGTAGATAAATAACGTGCATCTATACTGCTATTCACACTTTTATTTTCGAGGAAATTCCAGTAATTAGCCCTCGTATTTATCCACCAAAATCCAAGAAATGACAACCAGCCAGCAATTGATATAAAAAAACCACTCCCAATTGAAAAGCCCTAACCGAAATCAAACACCATCCATCTCCATAAAAAATGCAGCCAAAGCCATAATGACGTCGTGCCACGCCAATCGCGCATTACGTTACCCTCCAGAACGCAGCCCATTCGACGAAAGAAAAAAAGAATCTCGACTCCCGCTCATCCTCGCAGGCAATTTCGGGTTATCCCCGCCGCTCGGAGATGATCCATCCCTTAAATGTTAATAAAGCCAGCGGGGCAAATTGAGTGCGGCTCCTTCTCCATTCCGTTGCACAAAGAGAGAGAGAGAGAGAGAGAGAGAGAAGGGCGACGACGTTATTCGAGGGGGTGCCCGGGAACCCCTTCGAACATTACACAGCCAATTGGCCACCCCTTGGAGTCCGGCCCGCCGCGTGCCGGCCGTAATTCGACGTTTTTTCAGAGAGCTTTCTCTCTCTCTCTCTCTCTTTGCTTTTTAAGGGTGCTTTGCTCCATTTTTGGGAAGTTTCGAGGTGTCGCGCGGGGAAGGACAGTCCGGGCCAAGTGTTTTTCCATTGTCTTTGCGCGGAGCGGAGGGAATGTATAGTTATGTTACTTGCCTCGCTGAACAGCATGATTTTGTAGTCATTAAATCGTTAGAATTCAATATATCGTTGTGTGATTCTTTTGGTTCATTGACTTTATCACTTCTTTAATGTCGTGCGTTAACTGAGCAAGCAACTGTTATCGTTTACTGGCGCGTAATTTAACGACATTTATTAGCCGGAAAATAGGAAAACCAATAAAAAGTATAATCAATAATTATACAAAAATGTTATAGATATTTAACAAAAAAAATTTCTTTATCGACTCGAGTTACGAATTGCCAAACCATTAATCCCAACATCTCCCTGCCAACACCGACCAATGAAAAGCCCGAGCTGCGCGGCCAAACAGCGAAGAATCCACCAAAAGGCGATCTTAAATCCTCGCGCTAAGCGCGCCGGGGATATATAACGTGGAATTAACTCGTGGAAAATCGCTCTCGGCTCGCTTTCCGCCCGCGTCCCTCGAAAGAAGGGATCCGCTCGAGCGAGGTCGAAAAGAGCCACGTCATAAAACGAGAGAGAGAGAGAGAGAGAGAGAGAGAGCGGAAGAGGAGAGGATAATCCCCGGTAAAACCGCGGGCGCGGATCTGCGCCGCGCATATACATATTACTCGCTCTCGTGGGGGGTCACGGGGCTCTGACCACGATACGGATGTGCCCCTGCCTTCTTCCTGCCGCGACCGCGTTTACGGCCAGCCTCTCTCCCGAAGGCGGTTTCGCGCGCCGATCGCCGCGTCGAGGACGACGACGGCGGCCGCCGCCGCACACACCGAGAGAGAGAGAGAGAGCTAACGAGGCCCGATTATGCAGCCGCGCTCGGATTCCGCCGCCCCCGATGTGTGCGGCTGCAGTTTTGGTCGGACCGGGGGACGCGGGGACTTTGCCTATTGCCCGGATTCTCGGGATTTCGTTTGCCGCCGCTGCTGCTGCGGATTCCGAGTTTTCGGGATGAGCCGAGGCCAAGGGGATCTGGGTCGGCGAGGTGGGCGGATTTTTAGCGCGGTTTTCAGATTCAAACTAGCGGCTCGTTTGGTGTTGCATTTTTCCTGCTTTAGTTTAGACTGTAATTCGAACCCTCTCGAGCTTCGACATCGCCAGACACTTGTAAGCAAATACTAGGGATTGGAGCGTCCAACGACTCCCGTCGAAAGCCGAAGGAAACGATCCGAAATCCGCCGCGATTACGAGGTCATATCGGGCGCGCACGCAGCCCGCCACGAAGAAGGGCCGCCGCGTGCGTGCGGAGTAATCCGCTAATCCAGTTACCCGCGCAGCGGCAACGGCTCGCACGAATTCTGGAAGACCGGAAGGCAGCGGGTATACACGATGCCGTGTAAACGTCTCTCGGCTTGTTTGCCGAGCGGCTCGGACGTTTTTTGCCAGAGGATCGTTTGACGAGTGACTTTTGAATGCGGATCATTTTTTGTGGTGATATTTAAGTGAGCGGAATTGAAAAATTTTCAGCAATTTCGGAGATTCGGGTTTTGAGGAAGGCTTGTACTTACGGATTTAAGTATGGAGTAGTCAGTAATTGCGGGAACGAAATTGGTTTTAATTTTTCATTGATTTATGTTTGGTTTACTTTACAATTTCATGGATGTATGAGTTTAAAAAATTCGATGATATAATATTAAGTGACCGATGAAAAACGTATTTTTTAGGACAAAAAATATATATCTTCCTAAATGCCGCCAAAAATTCCCTCCCAGTCGCAACTCCTCGCACTAAACGCCTCTCCAAAAAGAAGCTTTCAACAAGCTTCGGGACTTCACTTTAAATACGTGAATTAAAACCGCTCACGCCTCCGTCCTTTCCCTCTTCCCGAAACTTTATCAGCAACACATGTCAGACACCTCATTCGTTATCAGGTTCTCCTCGTACATCTCCTCTCTTTTTCAAGCTCATTTTCCCTCCGCCATGTGTGCGAGAGCTAAACGCATTAACCGGCTGCACAGTCCCCGGACGCTTCTTTTCTCTCTTCTCTCTCTCTCTCTCTCTCTCTCTCTCTCTCTCGGTCATGTTTGCCGAGCCGCTGGCTCGAGGGGATTAGAGTCGCGCTGACGAAATTTCACGAGAACACTTCCGTTTTTATATACGCGCCCGAGGAGATAATTCGTTCGGCATATATATACGCGCCGCGCGTCTGGCCCGTTTCTTGCTCGCTGCGCTGCCTCGTAAATCTTGCCGCCTTTTCGAGCGCCGCGCGCGCTGCGTGCCGGATTAGCGGCTCGACGAATCGACGATAAGCTGTTTTTCACGAGCGAGAGACTTCGGATTTTCTATTTTGTACTAACGACATTTGCGCGTTTGTCGGGCTGCTGAGTCGTCGCAGTTGATCGGGTAATTGAGTGCTGGTAAAAATTGAGTTGAGGACGTTCTTTTGAATATTAACAAAATTAGTGAGACTCATAAGACTGCATATACTAATTCAATGATTTAACTTGACTTTCTTTTTAATCTCGTACACGAAGATTCAATCACGCAATAGCCAGGAGATATAACGCTACTTTCGTCCCCCAAGAACCTCTCTTCAAAATTTTCCCAAGCACAAGTTCCATCTTTGTGCTTGCACTTTGTTAAAGTGGATCATCGGCTCTCGATCCAGACCGCGTTCCAAATACCGCGTGCGAAAATGCACATAAAGGGAAGCTAATTGGACAAAGCGCAATAATTTCGGCACATAATTCGCGGCCATTATTGCCATTGAGAAGAGATATCCGAGAAAGGGGATCGGTCCTCGATACTCCCGTAATTGCGCTCTCGACAAAGTTCGCCTGCGCTCTCCGCGGGCGCACGCGTTTTTCCCTCGTTTCCGCGGCTCTCTCTCTCTCTCTCTCTCTCTCTCTCCGCGCGTGCGTGCGTGCGCTCTCCGCGGCGAAAAGTCGAGCGAGAGCCGCAAAAAAGAACCGCAGTCTTTCATTGAATAAATTCGAAGAAGCACGCAACGACTGGTCTGCTCGCCGCTGTCGAAAAATCCGCGGAATATAACGGGGCCTCGCGGCGCACTCCTACGAAAAGGATCAGTTCGAGTGGTGCGCGGCCTTTTGATGCACGTGCATTATTGCCTTTTCCCTTTGCCTTTCATCGCTCTCCGTCCGCGGAAATTATATAGGCGCGCGAGCCGAGGTAATGTCATTTTTAATGATTCAATGATTCTCGGAGCTTGATGCCAATTACCGAATTAGAGAATCAAGGGCAAAACCAAAGTCACTTCCAACCGCGTATTTTGAAATTATTTTCTAAACTACCTGAAATGACAAAACCTTAAAGCCTCGATTTTCTCCCCACAAACGCGACAGTACAGTCCGTCGAATCCCCCGAGGTCCGAGAAAAACGGCGACGGCCAGGTTAGCCAGCAGCGGCGGCGGCCAGCTCGGCTGCTCTCCAGGAATCCAGAATTACAGATGGAGCTCGGCGGCCGGGCCCTATACTGGCAGTCGCATATAATACTTGCGCATGCATGCGTCGCCGTCGTCGTCCTCTGGCCATTGTTGCCCGCGGAGCAGAGCTCTCTCTCTCTCTCTCTCTCTCTCTCTCTCGCGCGCGCGCAGCTCGTGCACAGAAGTGGGCGCGCGCGGTCACGCTATTTGACCACCCCTTGCGCCCGGAATGATTGTAATCCATCTATCCGGCCTCTCTCTCTCTCTCTCTCTCTCGCTCGCCCGTCAAGTCGATACGTCGAATCGAATAAGAGACCGTGCGGCTCCCGTTTTTCCCTCTTCCTGTTTTTCATGGCTCTGTCTCTATCGAGCTTCCTTTCTCCCTCTGCCCGCTGCTTCCTCTCGGGCGCGCTCGCCGCTCGTCGCCGTTGTGCTGTGTGTGAGCTGTGTGGCCTTTTTTTGCATTCCTTTGAGCAGCGCGGAGTGGGGGGGGGGGCCTCTCTGCTTTTTTTGCGACGAATTGCCGGCTTTTCGGCGGTTCGGGGGATCATTTGCCGGATTGATTGGAGTGAAGAAGAGGTTGTTAAAAAATAGGATCGCGAACGTTACAGAGGGAGAGCCCGAGTACTTGGAACATTTTATTATTGTTTTATAATGCTGTTTGTTCTCCAAAAAAGATGATTAATTACATTTAGCGTTATTTTTTCGAGCTCCGAATTAAAAAGATTCTTCGACAAAGCGACCTTTTCCGCGGTAATAATGCTTGAAAAACACCGTTTTTATTTATAAATCGAAATTTTGCTCAACCCCAAGGATAAGCCATACGCTCATTACCGACGTTTTATCTCCTTCTAGAGTTTCAGCTCTTACGCACGCATCAACTCTCTCTCTCTCTCTCCCTTCAGCGTCTTCCGAACTCATCGCCAGCTCTTTTCCACGCGCATATACGCTTCAACAATCCGACATCGGCTCGAATATATACTCTCTCTCTCCAGGCCTTCCGGCGATCCGAGCCGCCGATATAATTCGGCGAGGCAACTGTACGCAATGCATATATACGAAGGAATAACAACCGAGGCTAACTCGACTTTCGATTCGTTAATCCCTTACGGCCGAGCGGGAGGAGGAAGAGAGAGAGAGAGAGGCTTTTCGGCGCAGAAGCGAGAGAGAGAGAGAGAGAGTCGGACGTGATTTACGTAACGTAATCGCAGATGTTTCGATCCGCGGATTATCTCCGAACGAGCGGCTCCAATTATCGGCGGATATCGGCCATCCGATATTTTGATAGCGCGCGCGCCGTTTCTCTCTCTCTCTCTCTCTCTCTCTCTCTCGCTCTCTCGCTCGCTCGCATACTTGCAGTCGGAGATTTCTGACTGAGCCGAGTGTGCACAGTGCGGAGGGACACGGTTTTGCGATTTAAAATTAAGCAGGCGGGCTTTGCCTGCTTTGCGAGTTTTGCGTTTTTGCACTGAAATCGAATGGACGGAGAGGATAGATTATGGGGCTTCGATAGATAAGAGTATTATCTTGTGCAATGAGCGTTTGATTTATAAACTGATCAATAGTGAAAACGATTGATTAAATTAGAATCGGGGAAAGAATTTTATCGAGGCAGATTCGTTCGAGCGATTGTTTTGTAGATTTTAACAATGTTTACATAAATACACTTTGTAGTATTAAGTGCGATAAGATACTTTCTTTCAGAAATGTTAACGATCTCATTCAGTTAATTCTTTTTATTTGATTTTAAGATGACTTGAACTTTTTAACTTTGATTTACGTCATATTATATTAATTCGTTTCCGGTTTTAAATCAATTTTTTTTTTTTTCAATGAATCTTATCAGATAAACTTATTGTAAAAAATATATTTTAAACAATTCAATTTCAAGCCTTTGTTTTCCCCTCATCTTGATAAAAGTATTAGCAACGGATAAATAAAACGCGGATGAAAAATTGAAAACAGAAAACCGCAGCCTAATATATACCAGAGCGAGACTCCTCCAGTCTGAAAAACAGCTCTCTCTCTCTCTCTCGCTCGTGTCGCAGATTAACGATTATAATAAAGCATCGTTGAGAAGTTCCTCGGATTCTAAATCCATCGCCAAAGTGCGTATGACGCACAAGTCATTCAATTGCCAAATATCAGTGACGTCTTTTCGGTAGATCGAGAGCGCGAGTAATTTAAGCGGATCGCGTTTGCATGTTAGATCATTTGTTCGAATCAATCGGCGCTCATCATTGGCCGGGTCAGGGCACATAATACTCGCAAGATTCGAATTTGCCTTCCGATTAAACGACGTTCTAGTCTGTTTGAATTTCGTGAACAAAAAAAAAGAAATCCTCGAAAATTAGGTCGATTAGGCAGATATACACTTTTTAATTATTTTGATTACGGTTTTACGCCTCATTTAAGCAGATAAAGATTTACACGGATCGATTGAAGCATTACAATATAAGCAACAATTCCGCAGTCGGAGTTTGACAAATATTATTAATACGTCGCGGAGGATTTGTTATTGTTATTATATATTTAAATAAATGCAAAATCGAAAAATATGCCCGTCGTAATTACAAATATTTAAAGCTGAAGAAGGGCAGGCGAAAAAATGAAGCATAACAGTTCTCTAAATAAGTACAGAGAAACTCGTCCGGGACAAGCGAGAGTTATATCCCCGTAAAAGTCAGGCGAAAACGTTCTCTCTCTCTCTCTCTCTCTCTCTTTCTCTCTCTCCGGGGGTTTCATCCCTGAACGGCTCCGAGCCTTATATATACCGAGAGCGGAGAGATATCACTCGGGGCGTTAGCTAGATAAACCGCTAACCCCATCCACCTGTTGCCCCCTTCTTACGTCGTCCCGGCATTCGTCTCTCCTCTCTTTTTGCCCCCGCTCCTTCTCCTCCTCCTCATTCTTCTCTCCCTCTTTCTCCGCGGCCCGTTTTTCTCTCTTTGTCGCTTTCTCATCTTCTGCTCCTCGGGCTCTCTCTCTCTCTCTCTCTTTCTCTCTCCCTCTCTTCTCTCTCTGTCGCTCTTCTCATCAGCTACCTCTCTCCGCCTCACTCTCTTTCTCTCGCTTCTTTAGAAGGTATATAGCTGCTGCGGGTCGCGCGGCTGCACTTGTTCGACCTAAGAGGGAACCGACTACCGGGCGCTTATAGATATTCCATCCTTGTCGGGCCCTGCGGCAATAATTTCGAGTCTCTTTTGGGCTCCCTCGCCTTATTTAAGGACGCGCGGCGTGGATAGATATGGCAGTCGAGTGAAGAACACTTGCTATTGCCTTTTTTCGCCGAGGGCTTCTCGGATTATTCCGACGGTTGTAGGAATTCGAACAATAGTATAAATACGGAGAAAGTATTTTATTTAATGAACGAGCTTTGTACATTATTTTGGATCGCAAGCAAGAGTCAAACAAAATCTATTTCATACTTTAATAAACTGAAATATTTATTGGCCAAGAACTGTGATTCATCGATCTCTGCTCTAAAATTTGCCGTGCCTTCCCCCCAAAAATATCGAAAACAACATCAAATTCGAAAACCAAGCCGCAAGAATAAGTTTTCGAAAAGACTCGCAACGAAATCCGGCAAAAGTCCAGAGAGAGAGAGAGAGAGAGAGAGTCCGTCTCCTCGTTGGGGAATCGAAATTCACGGCTCCTCCGTCCTCCGCCCGTTGCACTTGCGGCGCTCGCGGGCAAACGAGCGGTTCGGTTCGCCGGGCCGACGTGCTTTTTGCGCGCGCATACCACGCGCGAGAGAGGAGAGCGGCAGCGGCGAAACGGCTCCCGAAACAGTAGCTCCACCGCCCGGGGACGTACAGTCCTGTCAAGAGAAAAAAGCCGAGGAGCCGAGGCGCGCCGGACTCCCAGCCAAGAGTTCGAGAGCGCGGCTCGTATCCGCTGGATTTTGTTTTTTTTTTTCTTTCGCTTTTTCGCGGTACTATTTTGGGCTCGTTTCAAATTTCGTGTACATATGAACGGTTTGAAAATAAGAAAGTTTGGAGCGACTCGTCCTTGTTTTTGGTGCATTTTGAAAAAAAAAAAAAAAAAAATGCGCAACGGCGTTGCGAAACTTTACGAGCCACTGACCGGCGATGCTTGAGACGCGTCTTGAAGAAAGCATTGCATAATGAAAGTTTTCTGATTCCGAAGGAGACTGTAAAGATTTTAAGTATTTTATTCCTCCATAATTATCCGCCTTAAAATACTTTGAAAGATCATCATTTCGAAGGATTAATTTTTACTTTTTATTAAAATTTCATTGTATTCATTTAAAGTATAATACAAATATTAAATTCGTGTCAAGCTGGTATTTCAAGAAAAGAATTTTCCAACTCTCTACCATTACATTGCTAACGCAAATTCCTAAGAAAATTCCTGCAAAACCAACGAAAACAAAAGCATCATTTCCCCTCCAACCTCGAATCCTCGTTTCGAGCGGCGCCCGGCGCGGCCGTAAAAAAAGTTGTCGCGAATCGGCGGCCTCCGCGCAAAGTGCGACTAATATACGCGCCGGTGCATTCGCACTTCGACGGCCGGGAGGAGAGTCCGCTCTCTCGCGGATTGTCGCATTCTGGGCCCAGTTGACCCTAGTTGACACGGCGGACGGCTTAGCCGTTAGAGCGTTAACGCTCTCGGAGGAGCGCTACATAAATCTAAGTCCGCGCGCGCGGCGCTTGTATATATGCGCGAGCACAAACACGAGAGAGAGAGAGAGAGCGCGAATTGAGCACGTGCCGCGCTCAGATTTCATCGCCGAGAGAGCGCCGCTTAGATCATCCGCCACTAATTCTTAGACGAGGCTCCTGCCTCCCCCCCCCCCCCGAGCGCGGCGGCGGCAGTCGATTTCGGGATTTTCCAAGTTTTTGCGAGGGGGGTTTGTTTAATTTTAATGAAATTTACTTACTGACCAGGGCAAAACAAAGCTCCGATTCTCGAGAGCTTATATTGTCTGAAATTTCTGCAAGAGGATTCTCGTAAAAGATATACTTTATCTTGTACGCCCTGATAAACGCTTAAATTATCATTAACCGAATAAATTTCATTCATTAATAAACATGTGCAATCAAAATCCGATTCATTATTATTTTTATACTTATCTCAATCTCTTTATTTACGAACGTTGCATACCGATAGCCGATTAAAATTAATTAGATTACACAGGCAGAGAACAGAGAGAGAGAGAGAGAGAGAGCCAGGCTCCCACCATTGTTTTTTTCGCTATCGCGAAATAAATTATCGGCAATAAATCGCCTAAAATTGAAACATAATCCAAGCGGATAACAGCGTTTAATTATTGCCCCGACGTCTCACTCCGCTTATGTGGGTCACTCGTTCTCCCGTTCATTCGCAGACACGAGGAGGAACTATTTCTCTCTCCCGGAGAACCTACACGCCGTCTATCTCGCCAATGTATCTGGCCACACTTGAAATTTTCAGACGCCGCGCGACATTAATCGCGACAACAATCAAACCGACCGTGGCGGGGGGGTCTCAACCGTGAGATCATCGCGCGATCCGAATACGCACACACACACGTCGCCGCCAGGCCGATAATTCTAATTTCTTGTGTAACCACCGCGACGAAACGTCGCGGCTGTTAATCCGGCGCTTTTATTCTCGTCCCGAGTCGCGTCGTGGCAATTGTTTGGCCGCGGTAATCGTCGAGAAGCGGTGCACGACGCGTAGATTTTGAGCGACGGAGTGGGGGAATCAGACTGCGGAGTATCTAATCTTAATGGATTTCGGAATGCGCGGCGAGTATATCCTTGGACGAAATCAAGCGGATTAATCACGGGACAAACGAGAGCTTTTGAAGCGAGAATTTTCGACTTTTTGAGCGGCTGATCGATCGGCGTTGTAACAGATTTTAGACTTTCGTGCGGTAACAATCTCAATGTTTTTGAATGTCGGAATCAGATACGTTACTTATTTTATTTAAAATGACTCGCTCCGATCCAACTGATACGAAAGTTTATTTAAAGACAATTTACCCAGTTTTATCAACGAATTCGCAATAAAATGAGTTTTATCACTTTTCAAATACATTATTCGATTCAAGCAAATCTCACCCCAATATCCGCAATAATCTCGTCGGATAATCAGTCCCTTTAATCCCCGCCGTCGACTCGTGCTTGCAGAGCCAAGCGTTGGCCCTAACGCACAAGGCATCGCCGCCCTCGCGGCCGAGCAGCGAGCCCTCGCTGCCGCGCAGTCCACCCTTGTCTCAGCCTCAGCAGCCCCAGCAACCGCAGCAGACGTCCCAGCAGTCGCAGCAGCAGCAACAGCAGCAGCAGACGTCGCAGATCTCGCAGCAGCAGCAGCAGCAGCAGCAGCGCGAGAGCCAGACGCAGGTCACCCACCAGACGACTCCTGCGCATCAGGCCCAGCCGACGACGGCCGTCACCGTGAACTCGGGGCCCCCCTTCGCGGCGCACAATCAGCACTTGAAGCAGGAGCTCGCCACGAGTCCGAAGCAGGAGGGCTTCGATCTTAGCAAGACGTCCTCGGGCACCGGTGAGTCAAGTTTTTTTATTTTTTTTATTTTTTTTTTTATTTTGAATGAAATATTGGAACAGTATTTTATTAGAGCTTTAAATGCTGTTTCGATTATAACCATGTACGCTGCTGCATTTTGGCCGCTGTACGTAGCTAATCAGCGACGCGGTTCATCGGAACGTTTTCGGCACAATGGTACTCGTTTCGATCCGGAAGGGGCCATTCAATTCCCTCTTGCCGATCGAGCCACGCAAGACCCCATACAGCTAATTTCCCTCGCTCAAAGTTCCGCGAAGCTCTCGAGCGAGCGACCCGCAGTAGCCGCGGCGTTTTCAGTTCTCATGCGCTCTCGGCGCAATCGTGGGTACTTACTAAAAGTTGACTGCCGAGCAAACGCGAGCCTGGAGCACGATACGGGTACGGGCTCTCTCGACCCCCATCGCTGAAAAATCCGACGGACGTTGTTTTCTTTTTAAAACTAGTACTTTATTCATAGATGCGATTATTGAAAGAACGCGACTGCTGAGCCTGCTCGCCTCGGGCGCGCAGCCGCAGTAAAAATGCGCCCCCCCCAGACGGCGAGCAAAACGTTTTCGGAGCGTTCGGGGAGTTCCGAACGTCGGGGCAGCAGAAAACACGGAGGGGTGGCTCGGCTTTGCCGCCGGATTCTCCAGACATCCGTGCGCCACTGTTGCCCACACAGATATACCGCCCCCGTTTTCGCGAATTTCGCCGCGGACGAAGAATCAGAATTATCGGCGCACGACATTCGCGCAAAATACACTCGATTCGCAAAGGCGCTCTCGCCTTCAATCCGCCGTGGTTCTTCTCGCGAGAGCAAGCCGAAAAAAAAGGTAAAGATTGTTTAGCAGCCGAGGCGTCGCCTGCAGGGCCATAAATCTCGAACGCAAACGAATTAAGCCACCTTCTCGCGCCCGGAGGGACCGTGCGAAAGTTGCTTTAGGCCTTCTCGGGGATTAAGATTTTTTTTTTTTCCACGGAAAAGTGAAGCTCGCTCTGGCTTAATATGAGAAAAGTGTGTACAAGAACGGCGATTGTCACCCCGGGTTTAAAGAATAACGAGGGGTGTGTCTAATTGAAAAAGATGAAGGGACGCGGCGGAAGCTTCCGTTTTATCCAGGTGATCCTGATGTTTAAGCAGATTACTCTTCAATATTGCGAGCAACTTTAAAAATTGATGATGACGATCGAATTATTTAAAAAACCTGAAAGCACGAAACGCAAATATAATAACTTATTATTCATAAAATTTCTAGTATTAGCACGAGGGATAATCGTATTTCAAAGCTATAGCCAAGTTCGCCAAAACCTCGTAATGCTAATCTGGATTACGCGCATCTCTTTTTTCCGCGGCCGTTTCAATCTTTCTCCGGCCTGCGCTCTTTCCGCCTCTCGATCGCGATTAAAACTTGGGGGGGGGGGGGGGGGAAAAAA